>CAUYUD010099181.1:0-29195 GCA_963575295.1 Alouatta caraya | reverse complement strand
TTCAAGCAATTCTCCTGCCTCAGCCTCCCGAGTAGCTGGGACTACAGGCACGTGCCACCATGCCCAGCTAATTTTTGTATTTTTTTTAGTAGAGACAGGGTTTCACCATGTTGACCAGGATGGTCTCGATCTCTTGACCTTATGATCCACCCGCCTCGGCCTCCCAAAGTGCTGGGATTACAGGCGTGAGCCACCGCGCCCGGCCTACTATAAAGCTTTATTGGGAAGCTACAAAATGCAGTGAAAGCAGAAGACCTGGCCTGTAGTCCCTACTTGACTCCTTATTAACCATGTGATCTTGAAAAGTAATTTAACATCTTCCAGCCTTGATTAATATATCTTTTAGAACAGTGCTAATAGAAATATAATATGAGCCACAAATCAAAAAATAAAAAGAAACAGGTGG
Organism: Alouatta caraya; assembly: GCA_963575295.1. Taxonomy (NCBI): domain Eukaryota; kingdom Metazoa; phylum Chordata; class Mammalia; order Primates; family Atelidae; genus Alouatta; species Alouatta caraya. Next base: position 28,789 of record CAUYUD010099181.1, on the reverse strand, counting down.
GATTAATTTTAATAATATATCTACTTAACCCAGTGTATGCAAAATATTATTTCAACATGTAACCCACATGAAATTATAATGAGCCACACTCTTTTTTGCATTAAGTCTTTGCAATCTACTATGTGTTTTCACTTACAATGTATCTTCATTTGGACTAGCCACATTTCAAGTGTTTAATAGCCATGTGTAGGTGATCAACTGCTGTATTGGATAGTGCGGTTGTAGATTCTTAGATTATAAGGGTTGGAAAAGCTGAGGAGTCATAAACTGACGAGGCATAGTCTAAATTATAGCCTGTGGCCCCATTTTGTGTGGCTTTCATTTACAAAACATTTTGAATGTGAATGCACTTTAGATAGGCATATACTCTCTGGTTTGCCACAGTCACCTAACAGTTATTCTTGTTACCAGTGTCTTCAGTCATATTGTCTGCCCTTCTAGACCAACTGCCTTCTCTTCCAATTTTCAGTTGGTGAAACTAAGGCTTAGAGAGGAAGTGATATGTCCAAGGTCAATAGCTAGTTACCAGATCCAGGAATAGAAGCCAGAGTCACTTGACTCTGAATTTGCTCTCTTTCTGTTAAATCACAAAGTCAGTCACATTCCTGTTTATATCACAGGATTTATTGTGAGGTTAAAGCATGCTGAAGTGCTATCCAGATGTGATTCTACAGCATTGTATTTTCTGCTAGAGAAGGCATGCCGTGAAATAATCTTATGTTTAAAAAATTTAAGCAATATATCTTTTAACCTGTTATTTTGAAAAGTTAAAGCGGTTTTTTCCATACAAAAGGTAGTATAGGCATATATTTTAAAAATGTAGAAAACGGAGAAATGTGTTTCATACACATGGTAGATGCTGAATAAATATTTGTTGAATGAAAAAATGAAAAAAATAATACATTTTTATTTCTTAAGCTACTAAGAACATTTGGTCTTGTTTTTTATGTATAGAATTTGAAAAAACTTATAATATGTTATTATGCTGTACGTGAATTTTGTATCCCATTTGGTTCCACTCAGCATTGTAGTGTAAGTGTAAAACAACTTCTTTTAACCACTTATTTTTTAGACTTCTCTTATTTTCCATCATTTTGGACTAATGTTCCCTCACCTCTTTTGTTCCCCTTCTGTATGTTTAAGATGCTGGAGAGGTGTATGTTTGGGGAAGCAACAAGCATGGGCAACTGGCTGCTGAGGCTGCTTTTCTTCCTGTGCCTCAGAAAATAGAAGCACATTGTTTCCAGAATGAAAAGGTCACTGCCGTCTGGAGTGGGTGGACACACCTGGTTGCTCAGACAGGTGAGAGAGTAGCAGAGAGCTTATGGTGGGTAAGAGCAGCTGGGGGACAGCTGCTAAACAGCCATGGGGTTAAGGCTTTTATTGATGAAAACTTAAGGATAAGAGATGGGGATTAAGCTTGGGGTTAAGGGTTTTTATTGATGAAAACTTAAGGATCAGAGATGGGGATACTGGGATGTAGTTCTGCCATCAGCCAGATATGTGGCTTTTCCTCTCAGGGTCACAGGTTTGTACCCAAAAAGGCAAGCCTGGGTTAGGTTAACTCCTTCCAGTCATGAGGTTTTGAGAAGGGATCCATTGCAGCAAGCGTCACCCAGAAAGTTGCCCAGGTTGTTGGGAAGTCCTTACTTTGTCATAGCTGAGGAGATGACTCTATTTGCATTTTTGTCTAAGTCTAAATTAAAAGCATCAGAAAATGTTAAGTGAAAGATAAATATCTCAAGATTGAGGCAGGAGCATTATTGGGATTCGTAGCTGGCATGGTATTCTGATTTAAACTTTCATTGACTCTAATAAACTACGTGTATTGGTTCAGGCATCTCATATATCCCCTCAGATGTTATATCATGCCATATAGCTTTTGGCATCTTCATCTTTTCTTGAATCTTCATTTGTTTCTTTCCCTTAGGGCAGTTCTTTCCTGGCCTTCATAGTCTTGATTTTGTCCTCAGATTTTGTTTTTTTCATGGCCTCTGTTCATCTCTGCCTTCCTGCTTGCTGATTTTCACAGAGTTCCCCAGCCAATCTGAAATTCCCAAGATCTGTTATTATGTCAAAGTATTCTGAACTTCAGGGGTCCTCAGGAGTCCTCTTGCCTACAAGTCCTGCTTGCTACACACACATCTCTAGACTCCCAAATACCTAGTGACTCTTATTTCAGGAGTTTCTGGCTTTTGCAAGTTTTCAGGTCAGCTTCAGCTATTCTTGGTAAGTCACACATACTATACATTTCTATACAAAAATGTAGACTTATGGGCTGTCATATCTATGATGCTTTTAATTGGTCTTTTAAAATGTTTCATGATCATTTTGAAATAGAGGGCTGTATATCAAAGATGTATAATAAACTTTCCATATTACTGCTTTAGAGGATGCTCTTAGGAAAGTGTGTCATTCATTAGGAGGAAGGTCATCACTTTCCTCAAAGAGATTCAGATTGCTTGAAGATTGGGCTTATCAACAGAACCTTTTCCTAAAGAGACTCACTGAGCATAGTAGCTAGGTTTTGTGTGTGTGTGCAATTGTTCATATCTGTCTTGTTTCAGACAATAAGCTCTGTGAGGGAAGTCACAAGATTAATCTTGCTCACTTCTATATTTCCACTGCTTATTAGAGAGTGTGCTCATTGTCCTGTATCAAACTCTTTATAGTTAAAAGAAACTACACATACACAAATGCATACAAGACAAGGGAGATAGCTAGGATTTCTGACCTCTTTCCTGGGACTTAGATGTTCATGAACAGAAAGCTTCTTTGTCTCTTTGAATTCTGCAGTCCAACCAAATAGGTTAATGTTTATTAGGCACCTACTGAGCAAGGTCTTAAGCCTTGGAGAAATGCAGGAGAGAAGACATGGGCCATATCTTCCCACTAGAATATGTAGATAGGTGTAAGTCTAAGAATATAGACATGGAAAACTTTATCATCCATCCATCTTACAAATGGTGAGGGTGTTTTTATGTACTACACCTTGTACTAGATGTAAATCTTGCCCTTAAGGAGTCCACTGTACACTAGGGGTGATAGACCTATAATAAAATTTTACTACATTTCAGTATGAGATGTGCAACAATAGAGCTAAGTACAACATGCAAAAGTCGCATAGAAATTAGCAGTAGTCTTGAGTGATTGGGTGTTCACAGGTAGGCGTTTCATGGTTAGTCAGTCTTCAAAGAATTGCAGTATATTAAAATAAACTTACTACCAAATGGTGGTGAATTGGTTGAATCTGTCAGTAAACCTTTAACTAGTTAGGTAGTTGACTAAAGAAAGGTATAAAGATGTTGCTTCTTTGATTTTAGCTTTGAAGCGTTATAACTGATGCGATTCCCATATCTGGGCCAGCAGCCCAGCCCCTGGGATGGGAGGTTGGCACCCATGTCTCTGACACTGTCTAAATCACCCCAGCTGCTCTGGAGCTCAGCTTCAGGTTTCTATCTCCTTTCGAGAGCATGATTTTTTGGTAATGTTTCAGCTATTTAATTAGCTTATTAATTCAGATTGCTTGTTTTTGTACATTGCCACTTTCTCCTTTATCCTAAGTCCAGAGTGGTTAAATCTGGGATATTTGAGTGTTCTGGTGTTTGTACTGAATTTTGGGTAAATGAGAGTTTCCTATTATTTGATTCACCAATTTTGTGTTCTTTCTAGCAGCAGTGGAAACCTGTTCTGGTCCAGTGTCATTGAGAAGAAACACCCAGGGCTTCTATTGAATCAGACTCAGCTGCTCACATTAATGGGAATAAGATTTTCTCACAGGGTCAGAAGCAGCTCATTAGTGGAACAAGGAGTTATTTGACTCTAGTTGTTTTCACAAGCTCCAGTGGTGAATTGTTCCTGGGATGTACTTGCAGGCCACGTCAGTCCAGAGGCTGCTCTCAGTCTCATTCTGAGAGGCATTATTTGTGTGATATTAATTAAAAAAAGAGTTTATGCACAGACGCTACTGGCATCTAATGGGCAGAGGCCAGGGATGCTGTTAGACATCCTACAATGCAAGGGCAGCCCCCATAACAAAGAATTATCTAGCCCCAAATGTTAATAGTGTCGAGATTGAGAAACGCTGCTCAATACTGGACATCCCCAGTGGTAGGTGCTTAGCTAGGGCAGTTCACATGGTATCAGAATAATTTTATAGATTGTCTATATGGGAATTTGGGATGTGTTCTCTGCCCTTCCCTCTCAGGAGTGTGATGCCTGCCTGCAGTGTTTGTGATGGAAAAATACTTTTCTCTGTTAGTCAGAGGCACTTGGAAAGAGTCCAAGAGAACCTGTTCTAATCTGGGAGAGTTGGCAAGGGTACCTGTGTCTCAGGCTTGTGGTGCTGCATTCTAGAAACCTTTCCCAAGCTGCTTAATGTCCCTGATCATTGTTCTCAGGAACTTCATGGGACTCCTGGGTGACTTTATCCAGGCTCTGTGACCTGCAGCTGTCTCATCTGAGATTCATGGTTTCCTGGCTGGAGGTGCTTCTAGTGAGAGTTGGATGGCAGATCTGGGGCCTTCCTAGTTTGGTGACCTTGATTAAGTCACTTTACCTGTCTAGGCCTGAGTTTCCTCAACCCTGAAGTCTGATATTAAAACCTGCCTGCATTCTACATGGGGCTGCTATGATGTTCAAATGAACAAATCTGTGAAAGATCCCAACTATTTTAAATGCATACGTAAGTGATGATTGCCTGAGATTGATATATGTAAGTAAATTAAAGAGTTAGTAGTTGCTTTTAGGGAGACTTCTATTTCCACAGGGTTAATGCGAGCTTGAGACTACTAGCCTCAAAGCTCATGAGCTGGCCAGGGATGCCATACGCAATATCAAACTCTGACAAGCAAAGTTTCCTGAAGTCTTTTACTTGCATGCAATAGGCAAATGGCTTTTTTGTATTATCAACAGTTTGGAAGATTTTTGTAGTTTAATTGGTAATATTACCTACTAAAATTCATGGTACTCATCCCAATTTGTAATTGTATACATCTCTTTGTATTCTTATTTGTTTAATGTCTAGACTATAAATTACACAAGAGCAGTATCTGTTTTGTTCATGGCCATATCCTCAGCATCTGGCACAGGCCTGATACATAACAGATGGTCAGTAACTAAGTGCTGGATGAATAAATAAACAGCAAGGTAGAGAAAAACCTGGGCTTTGAAGTCAAATAGGCCAAAGCTTGACTCTTAGCTCTGTTAACCTACTGACTGTGTGACTGGGCAGCTCCACCTCTTTCTGTCTCCATTGTCACCACTGTAGTTCAGCCCATTGTCACCTCTTAACTGAATCCTGCAGTAGCCTTAACTGGTGTCCTGGTCTTCCCATATTTACTCCTTGATATAATTTGGATGTTTTTTTTCCCTTCCCAAATCTCATATTGAAATTTGTAATCCCCAGTGTTGGAGGTGGGGTCTGGTGGGAGGTGATTGGATCATGACATAACAGATGGTCAGTAACTAAGTGCTGAATAAATAAATAAATGGCACAGTAGAGAAAAACCTGGGCTTTGAAGTCAGATAGACCAATGCTTGAATCTTAGCTCTGTTAACCTACTGATTGTGGGTAGAGGTCTCATGAATGGTTTAGTACCATTCTTCTTGGTACTGTCCTTGCCATTGTGAGAGAGTTCTCATGACATCTGGTTGTTTAAAAGTGTGTAGCATTTTCCCCCTCACTCTCTTGCTTCTGCTCTTGCCAAATGATGTGCATGTTCCCACTTCCCCTTCCACCATGATTGTATGCTTCCAGAGGTCTCCCCAGAAGCTAATGCTGGAGCTATGCTTCCTGTACAGCCTACAGATCCATAAGCCAATTAAACTTCTTCCCTTTATCAACTACCCAGTCTTAACTATTCTTTATAGCAATGTGAGAATGGACTAATACACTCCCTCTCCCCTCCAACCCATTCTTCATACCCTAGTTGAAAGATCTTTTCAAACCCATTTGGTCACATTCAGATGGCTTTCTATTGCTCTTATGATACAAATACAATCCTTAGTGGTCCTATATGTCCTGTGTGATCTGCTCTCTGCTGACCTTTCCAGTCCAGTTTCTCACCATGCTAGTTCTTGATCCCTATCCGATGTGCACTCAGGCCTTTGCTTGGTCCCTTGAACGCATCATTCATTTCTATTTCCTCTATTTGGCCACTTATCCATGCACCTCTTCATTTTGACTTAGTTAAATCCTATTTTTTTTTTTTTTCAATCTTAACCCTCGACTTAGGCATCTCCTCCTCGTGGAGAACATCTCTTGACATTGCTGACTAGCTACTTTTCCCTTTTTTCTGTTCTCATAGCAACATAAACCTCTTTCTGTGCTATTTTTTGGTAGTATTCTTTGACTAATTTCCTTCCTACTAGACTGTAAGCTCCATGAGGGCAAGAGCCATGTTTGCTTTTGCCTACCTAAGACATGGACAAATGAAAAAACCCAACTTCTTTGAACTTATTTCCTTATTAGGAAAATGGGGAAATAACTGCTGACCTAATATGAGTATTGAAAGAGATGATGTATTAAAGCATCCAGCACAGGACTGGGCTCATGTGTCTTTTTAAGACCCATTAGCTCCCACTACTTTTTTGGAAACTCTTGAGCTCTCTGGAGATCACATGCTCCATTTAATCTCTTTATGTCAGAGGTCTCTGTGGGGCTGGATATGAATGTCTATGGATGGGTGACAAGTTGATTCAGGACTCTCCTGAAGAGTGCAGAAAGATCGGTGCTTACAAATGCTAAGTGCTGGTTGCTGGTGATATATTAGAATTTCAAGGGGAATGATTTATACAAGATCTAAACCTTAATGTGGAGTTGGTCAGAATTGTCTACAATCTGGTTGCTTTTGGGATGCTGGAAGCTTTCCCTGAATCATACAGTATCCCAAAGTAGCCTTGTGGTCTTATAAGGGATATGGATTGACAAAGTAAGAACTAATACGAAAGTTCTTTGACATTCTTTACTTTCTTCAGTGTCACCTTAAAAAGCCCAAGAGTCTTGGAAGTTTTAGAGAATCAATGATGGAAGGAGCAACTTCCCCACTTTGCAAATGAAAAAAGCTGAAACCAAGAGGAGAGAAAGTGACTTTATGGCAACATTTAAGCTAGAAATAGAGTCCTACTTTCCAGTGAAATTTTCCCCCTTCCACTCTGTCCTCTTGATTTGTGGTTATATCCTTTTGATTGAGATTTTTTTTTATTCTTTTGTTTTCCTAAGGAGGGGAATTGTATAGTACATATGAAAGGGACTAGCTGTTAGCCACTCTTTCAAATGTCACAGCCCAAGAAATATTTTACTGCATTTGATGTCTAAGCATTAGTGAAATTCAAGCCCAGCCATTGATTCACACTAAACTGAGTTTATAAATATACCTAATGCTGATTTTTCTGTTTTGGGGCCAAGATCCTTTTCAGACTAGGGTGATAGTGTACATTACTCCATCTTCTTTGGGACCATATATCATGAAATTTCAACCAAGCTCAGGGAGATTCTGACCTCATGGGCTCTATTTAAAGCAAGTGCTTTGGAATTAATGGTGCTTGTGCTTTAGGACTTTGAAAACCCGATGGGTGAAAGTCAAACTGAGCCCAAAGACTTATTTTCAAATACTTTTTGATTATTATTAAAGTCATGAGTTTTTATCCTAGAATCCTTAGACTGTCAGTAATGGATGGAAACTCTTAGAGATCATCTGGCCTTACTTCCTCAGTTTAGCAATGTGAAAACTGAGGGCTAAACAGGGGAGGCACAGTGAGTGGGTGAAGGAGCTGGGACCAGAACTCAGTCAAGTCTCATGACTCTCAGTACAGTGCTATTTCTGCCTTGTTACATTCTTTCCAGAGATGATGAGGAAGTGTGGATGACTTAAGTAGTCAAATGCAGGGACCTGAACCAGGAATGATAGTTCCTTCTGTATAAGAAGTTCTGCTTTGGCTAGGCATAGTGGCTCACATCTATAATTCCAACACTTTGGGAGGCTGAGGCAGGTGGATCTCTTGAGCCTAGGAGTTTGAGATCAGCCTGGGCAATATGGTAAAAGCCTGTCTCTACAAAAATAAAAAATAAAAAAAATTAGCTGAGTATGGTGGTGCATGCTTGTGGTCCCAGCTACTTGGGAGGCTGGGGCAGGAGGATGGTTTGAGCCTAGGAGCTGGAGGTTGCAGTAAGCCAAGATTGCGGCACTGCACTCCAGCCTGGGTGACAGAGAGAGACCTTATCTCAAAGAGAGAGAGAAAAAAGTTCTGCTTCAAGAAAACAGTGATTCTTACCCATAGCATGTAGCCATAGATTTCTTTGAGGATATGTGTGTAGAGTAGAAACTGGGAAATGGTGCCTGAGAAGTGAGGGTCAGGAGGCCATTGTGGGATTCACAGAATCAGCTGCATTTCCATTTATGAGAATGCAACGGCAATAATAACCTTCACAGATGACCTTTATCACTATAAAGTACTTTCACATCCATATTTTCATATGAAGTTGGCAAGATGAGTATTATTATCCTTACTTCACAGATGAGTGCTAGTTGGTTAACAGCAGTACCCCGTTTCACATAGATGGACAGAGCTAAAACTTAAATCCCATCTTTTGTCCTCAAGCCTGCTTTTCTAATTCCAAGTCATGTGTTTCTTAGAGAGCTCTAACTCATCAGCTAAACTTCTTTTACTCTTCAAAGAAGCATCTTTTCCCAACTTTTGCCAGTGATACTACATTTCAGCAAGCAATTGGAAGGAAATTCATAGGCATCTTTAGTCCTTTAGCAGATATTTGTGGAATGCTTCCCTATATGCGTACAGCACTATGCTACAGAATACAGGGGAATATAAAATCCAGAACCACCTTTAGGAAACTTGTGGTTGGATGAACAATTAAATATTTAGTATAAGAATAAAAAGAATGTGGCCAAGGGCCAAAGGAGTGGCCCAGACACTGCAGGCTCTAGGATTTCAGGGGAAGGAGAGGTCCGTGTGGGTGAAGTTGGTCAGGGAAGGGTGTGAAATTGTGGTTGGGCTTTGGGAAGGTCACATTTTAATAGATGGAGGGGTTGACTTGGTTCTCTTGCTTTCTCTTTGTCCTCTGGCAAGACAGTAAAGTCTCTGGCCCCCTTTCTTCCATCTGGGCAATACACTGACATAATGATCTTTAAGGGTCATTCCAGCTCTGAAATTCTATCCTATAAAAAATAAAACTGGCCTAAAGAAATAGTCATGGTGTATTCAAAGATTAAGCATAATACCATTTGCTGCAGCCTAATTTATAATGACAAAACAAAGGTATGGCAACAAATGAGATTGAAGAGAGATTGCTGAAACAAATTATGGCAGAACCATATGTTGGAATATTATATTATCATTAAGTAGAATGTTTTAGAAGGATATTTAATGATGGAATACGCTCATAGTATAGTAAGTGAAAAGAATAGATGAACCATACTGAAACTTCTAATTTGTTGAAAGAAAAATGTTTGTGTAGAAAAGACTAGAAGGAAATGGGCCAGAATATTATTTTTGATTGGTGGGATTATGAGTGAATTTTGTTTTCTATGCTAAATTTTGAATATTTTCAATCTGATTATTTCTCCTGTAAATACTATTTTAAAGTTAATGAATAAAATCACTTACCCCTCAGTGCAAGAGACTGGCTCCTTTGCCGTCTCTTCCTGTTAATGTGTCCTTGACAGGTCACTTGCATGGGCCTCAAATGGGAGGTCGCATGGAAGAGAGGCAAGATACTTCAGCAGAAGGCAGGAAAACGGTCATCTATTTTTGGCTCAGTCATGAGTCAGCTTTGTGACTTTGGGTAAGTCCCTCCTGAACATCTCTGAAGCCTCAATTTCCTCATCTGAAGAGGGGAGTTGGAGGTCACAAAAGGTCCTTTGAGTTGTAAAATATATTTGTTCCTAAAGATGGATAATTATTCCACTATTGTGGAACTAAGAGGCCTCTTCGGCTTCTTGAGTCTGGCCTCCTTGTTTCTCTCCTGCTCCCCTGCGGTTGGGCTTTGCTGGCTGCAGGCTTATTTCAGGGTGAAATGGAGTAGAAGTTTAGTGATGGGGTGCTGAGCAGGTAGGGTACAATGACAGCATTGAGCCACTAGAGGGAAGCATTGTTTGATTCCTTTCCCTTTTCCCATTTTTAGTGCTGTATCTGCAGGTGAAGATTAGCCTTGATTTGCCTGGGGGTTTCAAATTCTAGCATTTTAGAATTAAAAGGACTTTGAAGATTATCCAGTAAAACCCCAGTATGCTGCAGATGTGAGATGATAGAGGCCCGAAAAAGCAAGCGACCTAGTTAAAGTCACACAATGTGTTTTTTCAGGGTCTACCCTATAAAGGAAGGCTGCAGACAGAGCCAAGAGTGTGATCACTTGAGTCTACAAAGAATAGACAGGTCCCATGTTGTGCAGAAACCTGCAGGATCTACTTGTATACTGGTAGTCACTGAGCTCCTCTGGCCAGGTGTCAAGAGGCCTGGAGACAGAGAAGAAAAGATATAACCCTGCCCCGAGGAGCTGCTGTCTGTCGGGAGGAAGCACACACAGACGATGCTACCTAACCCAGGTGTCTTCCCAACTATTTGGTGATCTGCCTGGTCTAGGATCCAGACTGTGGTGGTGGCTTGAAGCCTGGTTTATGGAAGACCCTGCAGGTATTCTTATGAATGTTGATTTCCAAGATTAGGGAGATACATTGTGTACCCCAAGTTTGTATTTCCAGTTAATTTCTGCAAGCAGTGCTTAGCGTGTTCCCGTGCCATGCCTTACCATTTCTTGAGGTTTGTAAGGAATCCTGGCAGTTTGTTCCCCAACTTCAAACAGCTTTGTTCCTTGGCTCTAGGCTGACTTTATTTTTGGTTTGCAGGTACCCACCAGCCCTAAACATTGTGGTAAAGGGAAATCATGTACTGGCCTGGAAGCCAGGCAGCTCTGTGACCTTGTGCAGGTTACCTTCTCTCTTTGAGAAGGGAGGTCATGCTCTCAGCTGCAGTTGTGTCATCTCTGCTAGAGAGATGAAGTTTTGTTGTTATATTTGGATTTTGTGTTTGGCAGTGAATACCCATTGATCTGTGGTCGAGAGAAGTGTAGTGTGTGTGCACCTGAAGCAGAAGCAAGAGTCACCCTCTGAAGTGGGTACATTCGACAAGGGGCTGGACCTGCAGGGCCACCAGATGGCAGCAGTAGGCAGCCCGTTGGCCTTGAGACGAGGCCATTAGGGTCATTATCTGGAATTAGCTAGGTCAGAGCTGAAAGGGCCCCTACAGGTCACCCAGGCCCTCTCCCTTTTTGTATGGATGGGAGAACTTAGCTCCAGAAAGGGAAAAGGGCCTGCCTAATGTCACACCCTGAGTTAATAGCTGATAGTCCTTGCTCTTAAGGGGAACTGAGATTGGTCTGACTTCTAGCTGGCTGCCCCATGGAGATCCAGGGGACAAGGGCCAGTAAGCCAGCTGTGAGAGAGGACCTGGCAGTGGCAGTTAACTGTCTGCCTTCTTCCCGATTTCTTCAAGGGCCTGATCTTAATGATTTTCACCTTCTCATTCACAGCAAACACAATGCGCATGTCTTTTCTGCTTGCCTCTACCCTGTCCAGTTCTCCTCCTCAGTTTTCTGGGCCAAGGCTTCCCATCACGCTGTGCAATGGATGGAATTAGGGGTCATCTCTTAAGCCCTATACCCAGCAGATGGGCAGGCCCAGGGCCTTACCAGAGGCATGCTGAAGACATAAGTTAGCACAGTTGGTTGAATAAGAACATTTTTTTTTTTTTAAATTTCCAAGGGGTTCAGGGTTGGGCAGGGAGCCAGTGTTTGCAGAGTACTTACTATGTACTAAGTACTCAGCCAGGTACCGCTCTGCAGCATAAGGGTAATAATACTCCTATAGCCCCTTAAGGTAGGGTTCATTTCCCTTCAATCTAGGTGAGGACTGAGGCTCAGAGAGGCTAAGTGGCTTATCTAAAGTAACATAGCTAGTTATAAAGCAAAGAAGACACTTGAATCCCACTGTGTTTGATATCAAAGCTCATACTTACTTTATTTCATCATGCTACTTCCCCTCAAGGTGACCTTACTGGAAATGTAGCAAGTGACTGTCTTAGTCCATTCAGGCTGCTATACCAAGTACTGGGTGGCTTATAAACAATAGAAACCTATGTCCCATAGTTCTGGAGGCTGGAAAGTCCTAATCAAAGTGCCAGTAGATTTGGTGTCTGATGGCCTGCCTCCTGGTTCTCCTGCCTTCTTGCTGTGCCTCCCATGGCAGAAGGAGTAAAGGAACTCTTTGGGGTTTCTTTTATAAGGGCACCAATCCCATTCATGAGGGTCCTACCCTCATGACCTAATCAGTCCCACAGGCCTTGTCTCCATCATATTAGGGGTTAGGATTTCAACACATGAATTTGATGAGGACCCAAACATTCAGTCTGTCACAGCCCTCTAGGCTTTAGGCAGGGGTAACAGATATTTTGTCTCTCTTTTCTGAAGAAACTTGTGGGGGAGTTGTGGTGAACTGTTAGAGGGAGGAAGCCTTTGAAGCAGGAAAGGGCAGGTATTTATGGAGCAGCTTAGAGAGTGGTGGCTGGTGGTGAAAAGCCCACTGATAAATGGTTAAGTACCTTTCACCTCTGTGCCTGTGTTCTAGCAGTTCCTTCTTCCAGGAATGCTCATCTCTGTAATTCCTGCATAGCTGCTGCCTCACTTCCATTGGTTCTTGTCCAAATGTTACCCCTTACGCTCTATTCCCTTCACTGCATTATTTTTCGTTATAGTGGTTTTCAGTGCCTGAAATCATAGTGTCATTATTTGTTTACTTATTTGTCGTCATTCTCTTCTAACCGAATGTGAGCCCACAAGGTTAGGGACTTGATCTGCTTTATTCACCCCTGGATCTCTCCCAATATAGAGGAGAGACTCAAGTGCTTGTGGCATGGAATGGCTAGAACTTTTGGACATGGAAGCAATGCTATTTCCAATGTCGGTGTTCAGGAGACACACCTTATGGCTGGCCCTGCCCTTTTCCTACCTTCTTGGAGAAGCCCAGGCCAGAGAGCCTCAGCTCCCTGAGGCTGACAGCGATGCCTAATGCCCCAGGGTTTTAAGACCAGCTTTGCTCCTGCCTATCCACAAGGCCTTGCCTTAGGACCTTGGCTTCCCCATCTGTCCATAGTGGGTGGGGTGACCAGCCATGTTGCAAGCTCACCAGATGGTTCTGGAAGGGTGCAGAGGTCCCTGGTAGAGAGCTCAGTTTCCATTCAAAGAATCTTACTCTTTCCTGATGGAGATTGACTTGTTCTAGGAGCTCTCTAAAAGTGAGCATTGAATTACTGGCCTGTAATTTTGCCATCATTTTTAGGTTCTTGACAGATGACACTCCGCTTGTCCTTTCTCACAGGACCTTGCCTGTCCCATGGTGCTCTCAATAATCATAGTGACGGCTGGGCGCAGTGGCTCACTCCTCCTATAGTGCCAGCACTTTGGGAGGCCAAGGCAGGCAGATCACCTGAGGTCAGGAGTTCAAGTCCAGCCTGGCCAATATGGTGAAACCTCATCTCTACTAAAAAAAAATACCCAAATTAGCTGGGCGTGGACTACACCTGTAGTCCCAGCTACTCAGGAGGCAGGAGAATCACTTGAACCTGGGAGGTGGAGGCTGCAGTGAGCCGAGGTCGTGCCACTGCACTCCAGCCTGGGCGACAGAGTGAGACCCTGTCTCAAAAAAAAAAAAAAAAAAAATATAGTAGTGACAACCAGTACCTTAAAGTGCTCTCAGTGTGTGCCAAAGTAAAAGGAGCCCATTCTGAGGAATATTGGAGGAATCAACTCTTGCCTAATCCAAGAGTGACTTTTCACCTTAGGAGGAAGCTTAATGTGGCCAAAAGAACCCTGAAGAGCTAGGTTTAAGCTCTAATTTGGCTACTTGTTGGCTGTTTGATATTGTGCAAATCACTGGGCCTGAACTTCCTCACCTGTAAAATGAGAACTTTAATTTCTAATTTGTCTGCTTCACCGGGGGGTCTTATATCATTTACTCATTCACAGTTCCTTCCTTTATTCCTTCACTCATTTGTTCAGCAAATATTTGTTGCATAGGCAGAAGTGAGGGGAGGGCGTTCCAAGCAGAAGGAACACTGCAAAAAAATCTGTGGAAGTGGGAAGTACTCTGTGGTATAGTTTGTTTGACCTGGGCCAGATGAAAAGAGACTGGAAACTTTTGGGTATAATGAGAATGGGTCCTTGTTGAGGCGTTACTCTGTGAGTGGTGGAGGAGCAGCTGGAGGTTTCTGTGAGGGGCAGGGGTGCGTGAGAAACATAAACAATGAGAGACCCTGACTCGGGGTTGCTCTTGCAGGCTCCTCTGTTGAGGGCTTGTGTTTGCTTTCTGCTTCAGGTCTCATCTCTGTGGCTGAATCTGAGGTACTCTGAATTCTTATGGGAGCCCAGGTGATTATGAGAATCTATGAGATGGGGAGATGGGTGGGACTGAAGTCATCTTGTTCACTGGCCTTTGTTCTGGAATGCTGTCATGGGTCATATGGCAGGCCATTTAGGAAACCATCATGCTACCTTTCATCTTGAAGCATTTTTAGAGGCCTAACAATGAGCAGCTTTGGGGCTTCTCTTTATACCTTCCTGAGGAGACAGAGGTGTGTGAGGAAAGGGGTCACTCACATTTATCAAGGGCACTGTGTGCCAGGCATTTTGCCAGGGCTTTACAAACATCGTTTATTTAATCCATATACAAATTTTGCCAAGTGAGGCTCACTGCCATTTTACACATGAGGAAACTGAAGGTACATGAAGCAACATAGGCTCACTCTACCTAGGTACTCGCCTTGCTTTGCTCAATGTGAAATGCAGGTCAACATCATCTTGTGAACTCTGGGGGTATCGTGAGGTTCAAATAAGATCATGGAAAGCACTTTGTAAGCTGGAAAGTTACTGTGTGCATAGACAGGAGCCATTAATAGTACTGCTTCCCAGCCATGTTCCTACTTTGAGTTTTGCTTGGGCCTCTCCTTCCTGAGCTGATAGAAGCTTCTAGCCATTAGTTTTTCTTCTGTGCACTTTCTTCCTTAGCCAGCCCCAGAATCAGTGGCTCTATTCACTCCTTCTCTCCATTAAGCCCACAAATGAGAGCAGTGTTCTTTTTTAGAGTGGTAACATTCTAAAATGTTAAAATACAATTAATATCAAGGTAAGATTTCTTTTCTTTTTGCCATTTTGGTGAAAACAATAGTAAATTGTGGAATTTACATCCTAGAAGGGACCATTTTATCCTTATTTGAAATTTGAGAAGACAGAAGCCCAGCGAGAGATGATTTGTCCTCATGGTTCCACAGTTAACAGGTAGCAGAACCAGCCAGGATTAGAACCCAGTGGGTCTGTTGTCTAGGGCCCCTCCTCTGCCCCACATCAGTCCTTTTATGAGAGACTTTGGCTTCTTTGTGGAGGAAGAATCCAGTTTAATAAATTTCATTATACCAGCCCCTTTATGTAACAGGGCTGTTTCCGGGTCCTGGCAGATGGTCCATAGTAACAGTGCTTTGCTGATTTGGTTGGAGCTGAGCCTATGAAATGAAAAATCCTCAGTAGCAGATGCCTCTCCTAGGCCCTGGCCATGGAGAAGTCTGCCTCTCCAAGGAAAGTACTGTAGCTTTGGTGGTAACTGCCTCTGGTGGGACTAAGTGTGGGCACCCTGAAAGATAATCTTAAACTGCGTCAAGTTTTTACAAAAGGTCACATTAGTGATTTGGAGGTTCTTGGCAGGTGAGCTGCTAGTAGAGGGTGTTTGTATTCTGGGGCCTGAGGGACAGATAGGAGGAGGGAGTAGAGCAGGAGGGAGATTAGTAGATGTAGAAGGGAAAGGTGGCCGTCCCACCCTGGGTCTGCCCTGGCAACCCCTCCTTTTCCATACCTTGAGACCATGGACCTCCAGAGAAGTCGTTTGAATATAACTGCAGTGTTTCTTACACCATCTACCAGCCTTGATAGTGGACTTTAACCCCAAACCTCTCCCAATCCCCTACTTTGAAATTACTGGGACTCTAAGTCTCCTGATTATCTTCCCTTTCCTGGTGGGTCCTTGAACATAACACATGCTCCTCAGTGGCCTCCTTCGGTGATGCTTATTATTGCCACTGCTCGATGCAAGTGCCATCCCCAAACCACTGACAGTGGAGTGGTCATTATCTCCATCGATATCCTCCTGACCATGCCCACTGCTCAGTTTTACCCTTGTAGAGTTTTCAAATATGGGGGTGGGAGAGTGTTTTCCCATCACTGAATTTAACTCTATTAGGACCCCAGTAGATCTTTTATACTAACCTCTCTTGAACAACCTGGGACAGTTTCCCAGGGGTGGGGAGAAATTTGAGAGGCACTGTCTAAAGTTATGTACCAAGGTGCTCTCACTGGTTGACCACAAATTGGCATCCTAGGATAGGCTCCTTCACTTCCCTACTCCTGCCTCTGGGTGAATTGCTCACCCAAAGATTGGGGCCAACCTCTGTCTCCTCTATTGGAGATCTTAATCTGAGCTTCCCACTTCCCCAAAGCTAGTTTCTCTTTAGAAACCAAGGATGCAAATAGTATTTCTAGGGAGTTGTGGGATGTCTTGAAGTTTCAGAGGTGGGGTCCTGGCTTTCTAACCTAACAGCTTTGATACACGGCAGTGAATAGACTTTGCAGAATTTACTGACTCCAGTATATGGTCTGTCCCTGGTCCCGCTCCTGTGGGACCTTAGGGTGGTCTGCAGGGGGAGCTGTGTTCCCATGGCCAAGTGCTGGGATTTTTACCAAGGGAACTCAAGCAGCTCCTCTCTGCAAGTTTAGGCGTGCTTGGGAACTGCGGCTTTCCCTCGGCTGTGCTGACTCTCCCAAGTCGCATTTCCAGCTTTAGCCTTCAGCTTGGGTACTGTGAGTCATCGTCATCAGTGGAAAACACGGCCTCATCAACAGCTGGGTGCAGTTGCTTGGCCTTTTTTCTTTCCTTTTTTTTTTTTTTTTTTTTTTTTTTTGTAACTTCACAGATATGGAAACTGCTGATGATTTTGCAATGGACAAAACCTGAAGGTGATGTACAGGCTTAAGGATGTTCCAGATAGGGAGAGGAGGATCTGGAGGAGACGGAGAAAGGATGTTTCTTTCATTATCCAGCCCTTGGACCTCCCAAAAGCCATCCCTGGAATGAAGGCAGTGAGGAATTGTGGGGAGCTTGTCTGCTCTTCCCTGCCGAGGAGCCCAGGCAGCCCTTGATAATTAGGTGAGGTAGGTGGCAAAGGAAGCTTGGAGAAGTTGACTGGTACAGGCATACCTTGGAGTTATTGCAGGTTTGGTTCCAGACTATAGCAATAAAGCAAATATCCGATAAAGTGAGTCACACAATTTCTTTTGTTTTTCCAGTGCATATACAAGTTGTGTTATACTACACTGTGGTCTATTAAATGCACAATAACATTATGTCTATAAAACGGTGTACATACCTTAATTAAAACATATTTTATGGCTAAAAAATGCAATCATCTGAGCCTTCAGTGTGTTGTGATCTTTTTGCTGGTGGCCTTTTACAGGAAAGTCTTGCCTTGATGTTGATGGCTGCTGACTGATCAGGGTTGTTGTGGTTGCTGAAGATTGGAGTGGTTGTGACAATTTCTTAATATGAGACAACAGTGAAATTTGCCACATCAATTGAACTCTTTCTTTCACAAGATTTCTCTATAGCATGCAATGCTGTTTGATAGCATTTACTCATAGTAGAATGTGTTTCAAATCTAAAGTCAGTCCTCTCAAACCCTGCTGCTGCTTTGCCAACTAAGTTTATAGAATAGTTTGCCTTTTGTTGCCATTTCAACAATGATTAAGGATCTTCACCAGGAGTAGATTCCATCACAGTAAATCACTTTCTTTGCTATCCTTAAGAAGCAGCTCCTCAACCCTACAAGTTTGATCATGAGATTGTAGCAACTCAGTCACATCTTTAGGCTCCACTTATAATTCTAGTTGTATTGCTGTTTCTACCACATCTGCAGTTACTTCTTCCACTGAAAGTTTGAACTCCTCAAAGTCATCCATGAGGGTTGGAATCAACTTCTTCCAAACTCCTGTTATTGTTATTTGACCTTTTCCCATGAATCATGAATGTTCTTAATGGCATCTAGAAAGATGAATCCTTTCCAGAAGATATTTAATAGCTTTGTCCATATCCATCAGAGGAATCACTATCTATGGCAGCTATAGCTTTACAAAATGTATTTCTGAATAATAAGACTTGGAAGACAAAATGACTTCTTAATCCTTGGACTGCAGGATGGATGTTGTATTAGCAGGCATGAAAACATATTAATCTCCTTGTACATCTCTATCAGAGCTCTTGGGTGACCAGGGGCTTGGTCAATAGGCAGTAACATTTTGGAAGGACTCCTTTCTGAGTAGTAGGTGTCAACAGTTAGGTTAAAATATTCAGTAAACCATGTTATAAACAGATGTGCTACCATTCAGGCTTTGTTGTTCCATTTCTAGATCACAGGCAGAGTATACTGAGCATAATTCTTAAGTGCCCTAGGATTTTTGGAATGGTGAATGAGAATTGGCTTCAACTTAAAGTCACCAGCTGCACCAGCCCTAGATAGTATCTTCTTCCCATAGAAGACTATTTGGTTTACACTGAAAAGCTGTTGTGTAGTATAGCTACGTTTATCAATTTTCTTAGCTAGATCTTCTAGATAACTTGCTGCAGCTTCTCCATCAGCACTTGCTGTTTCACATTGCACTATTTTGGAGACAGCTTCTTTTCTTAAATCTTATGAACCAACCTCTGCTAGCTTCCAACTTTTTTTCTGCAGCTTCCTCACCTCTCTGAGCCTTCCTACAGTGGAAGAGAGTTAGGGCCTTGCTCTGGATTAGGCTTTGGCTTAAGAGAATGTTGTGGCTGGTTTCACCCTTTATTCAGACCAGTGGAACTTTCTCTATATCAGCAATAAGGCCATTTTGCTTTCTTATCATTAGTGTGTCCACTAGAGTAGCACTTTCAGTTTCATTCAATAACTTTTCCTTTGCAGTCACAACTTGTTTAACTAGTGCAAGAGGCCTAGCATTTTAGCCTATCTTGGCGTTTGGCATGGCTTCCTCCCTAAGCCTAATCCTTTATAGCTTTTGATTTAAAGTGAGAGATGTACAACTTGTCCTTTCACTTGATTACTTAGAGTCCATGGTAGGGTTATTAACTGGCCTAATTTCAATACTGTTGTGTCTCCGGGAATAGGGAGGCCTGAGGAAAGGGAGAGAGATGGGAGAAGGGCTGGTCGGTGGAGCAGTCAGAAAGCACAATGTTTATCGATTAAGTTTGCGGTATTATATGGGCGTGGTTCATGATGCCTCAAAATAATTGCAGTAGTAACATTGATGATCATGATTACAGATAACCATAACAGATATAATGATAATAATGAAAAGTTTGAAATATTGCGAGAATTACCAAAATGTCACACAGAACACATGCTGTTCAAAAAATGGCACTAGTAGACTTGCTTGACTCGGGGTTGCCACAACCTTCAATTTGTAAAGAAACAAACAAACAAAACCCCGCAGTTATCTGTGAAGTGCAATAAAGTGAATTATGCCTATACTTTCTAAGAAGCTGTGGATAAGATGTACTAGAAGTCAGGGTGGCCTGGGTTCTAGTTTAGTTTTACTTCTAACTCACTATTTGACCTTGGGTAGTTAAGTTACTTTCCTTTTGGGCCTCACTTTACCCAGCTAGAAGCATGTCATTGAGTAAAAAGTTCTCTAAGGTTTCTTCTGGCTCAGATGGTTTGTGAGGCTGAATTGAATGTAAAGAACTTTTAATCTTATTCCCATAATCCTCTTGAGAATCCAAAACCTATAACTGTTTCTCCAGATGAATAGTGTTCTGCTCATGGTATAAGGAGAATCACACAGACATGACACCCACCCTCCAAGGACGTCCAGCTTGTTGTCCTTTCCTGTTCCCATGAGGCAGTAGATAGAGTTTATTGGGAAGCAGCAAATTGGGATCCTAGTTCTGGCTTTATCAGAACATATTGTGTCCTTGGGCAGATCATTCTCCTCTTTCAGCCTCATTTTCATTTTCATTTTGTTTAAAATCAAGGTAGTTGCTGCTTTGCTTCAACTCCCCTCCCTCACCTCTCCACACATCCACCCTTGCCCTCCAGCCTCCTACTAGCTTTTCTGTAGGGTGTGATTCTTAGCTGCAGAAGCCCTGGGGTATAGTTTCCTTTCTTGCTGGAAGGGAGAAAAGCAAAATTATTTTTTAATTATGCAGCTAAGATTAGACAGCAATCTGCATTTAAAAATGTTATTAATAAGAATCTAAAAGTGTGTGAAGAAGCTTTAGAGTTTAAATGTGAAATGAGTTGAGAAACATCTGTAGAATCACCGGCCTCAATCAGGGATTTTTCTCAGGTTGCCAAGTAGCTTCTAGGTGTAACTAGCAGTGTGATGTGCTGCTGGACCCCTGGAGGAACAGAAAACCAAGCCCTCAGCTGGATCATGTCAGAGCAGGGACTCATGGTCCAGCCTCTCATGATGGTTCTTTGCAAACTCGCTTTAGAGAATGATCGTCATAATGTTATTAACAACTGCATTTAGAGTTTACAAAGTGCATTTATGTTTATTGCCTGCCTTTTCATCATAGTCTTGAGAGGTAGCTTGAGCAAGTTTCATTGACTCTATTTGAGTTGACTGGGACTTGTAAGTTTAAGGTTCTTCCTTTAGGAAAGGTGCTGTGCTGTAGAGGAGAAGCCCAGAAAGGAAGTTGGGAGCTGGACACTGGTGCTGGGCCTCCATCTCCACCCCCTCCCCAGCTCTGCATGTCTCCTTTCCCTACTTTATATTTCTCTATAGCAATTAAAGTTATTGCCATAGATAATTTTGTTGTTTTTGTTGTCTGTCTTTCCCCTCATTAGATTTAAACTCCATGATGGAAGGGAGTTATCTCTCTCTCTCTTTTTTTTTTTTTTTTTTGATTAGAGACAGGGTCTTGCTTTGTCACTCAGGCTGAAGTGCAGTAGAATGATCATAGCTCACTGCAACCTCAAATTCCTAGGCTTAAGCAATCTTTCCACCTCAGCCTCTGGAATAGCTAGGACTACAGGTGTGCACTACCTGTTCAGCTAATTTTTTAAAAAATTGTAGATACAGGATCTTGCCATGTTGCCCAGGTTGGTCTCAAATGCAAGTGATCAAACTCAAGGCTCAAGTGATCCTTTCACTTTTGCCTACAAAAGTGCTAGGATTAAATTTTATGTGTTTTGTTCAGTGCAGTAGCCCCTAGCACCTAGGACAGCACCTGGCATATAGAAAGTACTCAATAACTATTTGTTCAATATTGTGAATGCCTGGATCTGTTTCTATCTATATAGGGTGTGTGACTTGGAAAATTATTTGTTTTCCTTAGTTTTTTTTTTTTTTTGTCTTTGGAGAGTAGGAGTAGATGATCTCTGATGTCCTTGGTGGTAAGGACAATACCTATTACTTTTTTTTCCTTCAGCAAACACTGAGCACCTGCTCTGAGTCAGGCCTTGTATTAGGTGCTGTGGGGAAAACAGAGAGAATAAAAAAAGATTATTGTTCTTCACCCTTTAGTGGGCAAGCTAAGATATGCAGTCAAAGAGCCCTATGTTTGGACGGATAGAATAATTGTTGAAACAGAGGTACAAGCACCATGCCAGTGGCTCCTAAAGGAAGAGATGGCTTATTCTGTCAAGGGGATGATAGGCTGCTTTAGGGAGGAAGCAGCATTTGAGTTAGGCCCTGAACGGGGAGTAGGATTCCATAAGTGGGACAAGCAGATTAACCAGCATTGCAGGCTGACAGGTGTTGCAGGCTCATGAGCATTGTGGGCTGGGGGCAGAGCATGGCCCTAAGGCCCAGTAGAGAGGAAGTTGAACATGCTTATGACAAAGGAGCAGTCATCCAACATTGAGAGAATATAGGTGCTTTGAGAGAGGCAGGGGAGCTACTGAACAAACTAGTAACTGGGCTTCTTGCCATGCTCTTGCCTATCCTGGAAGAAGAAACCAGCCCGACTCCTTCTTACTTTTCTCTGGGAAATCCTAACCCGCATGTTGTGGATAGTCCTGCAGTCAGTCTTGGTGTTCCTTAGGGTGCAGTCTATCTTCACTTCTATCACTGCTGCCTTCAGTTTGGTAGCTAATAAAGTCAATGGTGAAAATGGAGCAGCTGTGTGGAATGTTTCTATGTTTTGGGAATCTGACCTTTGCCATATAGGTCAAGGATGGATGAAGCTCACTCACTCACTCATCAGCTGGGCTCTCTCTGTGCCTCTAGCCCACGTGTGTGTCCCTGTGACTCTGAACAACCTCAGGAAGTCCTTGCAAATGTTCACTTTTGAAGAGCCAGTGTGACCAAGTGAAAAGTGAAGCTGAGGTCAGACAGACCTGTGCATCCTCTGTAGGACGATGACTGAGGGCACTAACTCTGCTGCCAGGCCTCTGGGTCCCATCCTAGCTTTGCCACTGAGAGTTGCTGGCTCTGAGCCAGAGATATAACCTCTCTCTATCCATTAATATTTTCATCTGTAATTTGAGGATTATAATGCTTACTCAGGGTATTTCTGTGGATTAAAAGGGATAACCGATACGAAGAGTTTAGCATGAAATAGCCCTCAAAATATTAGCAATTATTATTACTGTTATTATTGCAGTTGTGCCACTTACTGGCTGTGATCTTGGGCAAGTCATTTAACCTCTGTGCTCTGTTTCTTAATCTGTAAAATGGGATTCACAATAATGATTCAGGGTTGATTAAATTATATAACAATGATAGTGCCTAAAGCAGTTTTATGCAGAGTCAGCTCTCAATAAATTCTCCCCAACCCCTCAACTTTTGTTCATTCTCTTTGCAGGCTTTTCTCCCCTTTTTAGTTAGACAGCTTGTATTTGGAAATTTTATTTCTGGATTAACTTAAAAAAATTCCAAATCATTTCTTATATGATATTGTTTATGATATGACTTTGGAAACTTGTGACATTTACTAAAAAATAACAAGCTATACAGTCAACTTTTAATTTTTATTTATACTGGGAACTATTTGAGTAGTCTTTGATATTAGAGTGGATGCTTTATTTTCTGACAGTGGTCAGACTAAATATTCCAAAGGTGACAATAAAATTATATACCACTGATTTTAACACTGAAGATTTTTAGGCATCATAATTAAAGTATAGATCAGGGAGGTATCCAAGAGGTAATCTATTCCAATTCTCTTATTTTGTAGATGGGAAAACTAGGCCCCTAGAGGAGAAGGGACCTGTTCAAGACCATGCAGCCTAGAAGGGAAGCCAGGATTAGACCTGAATCCTAATTCAGGTCTTATGAGTCTTGAATTCAAGCTTCCTCTCCTCTCCTCTTTTCCAACTCATCTTTCTTCTCCATTGTTCTCTTTCACTGTCTTCTTTTTCCTACCTTGAATTAATTTGTTTTGTCTGGTACATTAGAAGCTTCTGATGTGCAAGCCACTATGCTTGAATCTTAAAAAAAAATAATAAAAATTCCATGATAGAGCTTTCAATGTTCTTTCTCTTCTTTGATTATCATTAGAGGCATTGACCCTAAGACTTTGGTAGGTAGGAATTGGCTGGGAAAATTTGACAAGTGGTAGAAACTCTGTGTGGAACCATGGAAATCCTTAACAAAGATTTATTAACAACTGTGTTGCTCAGTTTGAGAGAATCATAGTAGTAATGGCCATTTACTAGTATGTGCCATATGCTTAATAGAGAAGTATAGAGAAGTATAGAAGAAGATACTATATAGAGAAGTATCCTTGCAGCAAGGGAGATGCTTTTATTTTCATTCTGCAGATAAGACTTAGAGATGTTGAGTAGTTTGCTCAAGATTATGGAGCCAGTGAATAGTAGTGTTTAGTAGTGGTGAGCGAGAGGTAGGTAGATTGATTGGTAGGGAAGTGGTTGTTCATTCAGGCAACAGATATTTATTGAGTGCCTACTTTGTGTTGGGCATTATTATAGGACACAAGAATGAATGAAATAGCTGGTCCCTAGTATCATGGAGCTGGCTCTCTGGAAGAGGGGAGAGACATTAATTGAACAGTCCTAATGAGTGTGCATTTATAAACAGAGGTAAGTGCTCCCAAGATGAGGAATGTGGTCCTCTGAGATTGTTGCACAGAGGAACCTGATCGGAGTTGAGTATTCAGCATAGTTGAAGAGTGAGTAGGAGTTGATGAGGTGAATGGGGTGAGGGTAATAGAGATAGCTGGGGACAGAGGGAGCCGGTATGGAGGCTGTATTAGTCTATTCTGATGCTGCTATGAAGAAATACCTGAAACCGGGTAATTTATAAAGAAAAGAGGTTGACTCACAGTTCCGCATGGCTGGGGAGGCCTCAGGAAACTTACAATCGTGGCAGAAGGCACCCCTTCACAGGGCGGCAGGAGAGAGAATGAGAGCCAGTAAGGGAAATGACAGACACTTATAAAACTATCTGATCTCATGAGAACTCACTCACTATCATGAGAACAGCATGGGGGAAACCAACCCCATGATTCATTTACCCTGCACTGGGTCCCTCCCACAACACATGGGAATTATGGGGATTGCAGTTCAAAATGAGATTTGGGTGAGGACACAGCTGCACCATATAAGAGGCTTGGTGGAGGAGCAGCATGGCATATGCTGTATGGAAAGGAGTGTGGTATGACTGCTTCCAGCACCTGTACTCTGAGCTTTCTCCTTGCTGTTTTCCTGCTCCTTGTACAGGAAGATGATGCTAGGTGGTTCTTGGGCAGTTAATTCTGTGTTTGACTAGTCCCTGAGTATTATCATCAAATGCCTTTTTATAAAGTCTCTGTCCACATGGCAGAATGAAGGATGAGTTACAGAAGTCAGGTTCTTACCTTCTGAGGACACACAACGAATAACCCAGAGAGTAGCTGGTGTTTTTGTTTGTAAACAGGTGAATCATAAACATAACAAATCTATAGGTAGAGAGCTTCCTCCTTCTCATGAGTGTATTCTAGAAGGCAGTGTATCATCCTAGAATATTAGAGTTGAGTGGGACTGAAGAGGTCATTTGGCCTTTTCTCTGTCTGACCCATGGATTTTCTTTTTATAACATCCACCTTGGTTTGCTGACTCCATTTTGCTATCTTCAATGACATTATATTACCTTTTTGGACAGATTCTGTCAAAAAAATATGGATGATCCACTAATCTATCTTTCTGTCACCTATAGGACTCCCTTCCCTAGAATAGGGTAGAAATTTCTCTTCCCTGAAGAGCTCAGACATCCCTGGAGCTACTTTTCATTGTGCCTATAGCCATGGCTGCAGCACCTGCAGCCCTTGATGGATGGTAAAGGAAATTGGCCTCTCGAATATTCATCATCCACCCACGCTACCCTCAGAGTATTCCTTGCTCTCTGTGGTTTGCATCTAGTAGTCTTTCTCCTTACTCTCTCCCCTGTTATTTATATTTGACGATTTGATAACATGTTTGCAAAATGCCCCAGGAGAGTTAAAGGATTTGGTAATGAAATAACATTTTATGATTCCCATTAGCATCTGATTCCCCTGATGTAGCATCTCTACACCTTCATCACCTTCCTACTCATCTTGAAATCCTGAAATCTCAGAATGGTATTTATTTCCTCTCCTTTCCTTTTAAAATAACATCTAATGGGGTGCCAAGCCCCATACATTCTTTCTTTTTTGTTTTTCTATGACTTCAATTCTAGTTTAGGCCTTGATGCATCTTAGGCTTGTGTTATTGTGGTTGCTTTCTTTTCTTCTCTTTTCACTTACTGCCTCTGTGACTTTGGGTGAGTACCTTGTTACCTGTCAGTAACGTGGGGATGGTAAAAGTGCGTATCTCACAGGATTGTTGCAAGAATAAACATGACACTGTACAGAGAATGCTTAGAGCAGTGCTTGACACATAGTAGGTGCTATGGAAGCATTAGCTGTAAATAGTATGATTTCTGGCCTCCTGCAATCCTTTGCCAGATGTACCATTCCCTAAGCATTCCTTTCATCAGGCCCCACCCCTGCCCAAAAGTCTATAGTTCCCCCACGGTCTAGTTTGCAGTGGCGAGTGTGCAAGATGAATTGCTAGGGTATGGAAGAGATTTTTTTTTTCTTTTTTTTGAGACAGTTTTGCTCTTGTTGCCCATGCTGGAGTGCAATGGTGTGATTTTGGCTCACTGCAACCTCCACCTTCCGGGTTCGATGGATTCTCCTCCCTCAGCTTCCCAAGAAGCTGAGATTACAGGCGTGTGCCACCATGCCTGGCTAATTTTTTGTATTTTTAGTAGAAATGGAGTTTCACCATGTTAGCCAGGCTGGTCTCGATCACCTGACCTCAGGTGATCTGCCCGCCTTGGCCTCCCAAAGTGTTGGGATTATAGGCATGAGCCACTGCATCCAGCTGGGAGAGATTCTTATAACTTCTTTTATATGTTTTTATCTCATTCTTTTCTATTTTCTATTTTTAGCATGTTTTTATACTGTATGCTTTTGAATGAGACTACCTATTTATGATTTATGAATATACATACTTTAATAAATAAATTAATGTACATATATTGGTGATGTGTTAAAAAATATTTTACTAATAGAGGTTGGTTGCGGTGGCTCACACCTGTAATTCCAGCACTTTGGGAGGCCAAGGCAGGCGGATCACTTGAGGTCAGGAGTTCAAGTCCAGCCTGGTCAACAAGGTGAAATCCTGTCTCTACTAAATTATCTGGATACGGTGGTGCATGACTGTAGTCCCAGCTACTCAGGAGGCTGAGGTGGGAGAATTGCTTGAACCCAGGAAGTGGAGGTTGCAATGAGCCAAGATCATGTCACTGCTCTCCAGCCTGGACGATATAGCAAGAATCCATCTCAAAAAAAAAAAAATTTACTAATAGTAAGCAACCAAGTTTGGGGGCCCCTGGTCTGAAGGGTGAGATCCAGACCCAGACATGGCACTTCCCTGTGGCTGGCCCCATCCCGGCAGTCTTGACTCTCCTCCCAGTCTCCTTTCCTTGTGACCCTCATTCTCGCTCCTGCTTTTTGATGTTTTTTTTTTTTTTTTTTGAAACAGAGTCCCACTGTCGCCCAGGCTGAAGTGCAGTGGTGCTGTCTTGGTTCACTGCAACCTCTGCCTCCCAGGTTCAAGTGATTCTCCCACCTCAGCCTCCCCAGTAGCTGGCGGGGGGAGGATCTACACTACAGTCATGTACCACCAGGCCCAGCTAATTTTTATATTTTTAGAGAGGGGGTTTCACCTCATTGGCCAGGCTGGTCTCGAACACTTGACCTCAGGCGATGCGCCCACCTTGGCCTCCCAAAGTGCTGGGATTACAGATGTGAGCCACTGTGCCTGGCCGCTTTTTGATTTTCATATCATTGCTCATCCCCTCATATTGTTCCTGCCATGTCCTCCCTCGGCCTCCCATTTTCTTTTCTTATCCAGAAGTTCACCTTAAATGCCTCTAGTTCCCTCAGCCTGCCACAAAAATTCTAGTTCCAGACCCCTTAAGTCTTCTTTCTCTACACTTCTCATTTGGCCTCTGTTGTTTTCTGCAGTGCACTGATATCTTTTGCAGTGTGTACTTCTTGGCTCTGTAGTTATTCTGTGCCAGTTCTTACATGGACGTGCCTTATAAATTGTATTTCACTTGCTAACTTTGTTTTGAGCTATTTTGTCATTTTTTTCATTTATCATTTACCTGGAGACACATACCTATACTTTTTGGGTGATGTTAGCGTATCTGTTTTTTTTATCACAGTAATATATAATCCTTTAAGGAGAAGATTCATTTGTTAAATTTGTGAATTGAATCTCCTTGGATTTGACAGCATGCATCAGCTTGATGCAGACATTCATCCACAGTGTATTAATGAGCATTTTTTATATGTGGATTCATTGTTTTCTTTTACTCCAGGTAATATAAAATCATAATCCATGTGTTTAATGCCTTTATTTCAGCACTTACAGTCCTGAGTTCTACATGGCCTCCTGGGAAGGAGATTATTCTAGTGAGGAAAGCTGGATGGTACACAGAGCATATCCATTTAATCTGGGTTTTCCTCTTCTTCAAACATTGTAAAAATGGCTGTTTCATCAGCCAACTTCTGTCAGTTTGTGACAGCAGCTGTGCAATCATTGGAGATACCATTGGCCTTGGAGTCAGAAGACACAGGTTTAAATCTTGATTCAACTACTTAGTGGTTGTTTGAACTCAACCAAATCATTTAACTTTCGTTGCTTAACCTCATCTGTAGAATAAGCTTAGCTCTCTATAGGCCGCAGCATTATTGTGAGGTTAGAGACAGTGTCAATGAATATACTGAGTACCTGGGAAGAGGTCAATAAATGTCTGCTTAGAAGAAAAGGAAAAATAAAAAGATCTCTTCTGCCCTGGGTGAGCCTTTGGATGCAGAGTTTATTTTTTTTTTATTATTTTTTAAATTATTATTATTATTTTTCTTTCTTTTTTTATATATATATTTTATTGCATTTTAGGTTTTGGGGTACATGTGAAGAACATGCAAGATAGTTGCATAGGTCCACACTTGGCAGTGTGATTTGCTGCCTTCCTCCCCATCACCTATATCTGGCATTTCTCCCCATGCTATCTCTCCCCAACTCCCCACCCCCCCCGGTGCCGCCCCCGTTTTCCCCCCGGGGGCCCCACCCCGGGGGCCGGTGTTGGCACGGTTGAACAACCCCCGATGAGTGGTAAAAAGCGGGGGTTGTGTTTAGTGTGATTTGTGCGGTTGGG
>CAUYUD010099179.1:0-32502 GCA_963575295.1 Alouatta caraya | reverse complement strand
GGGTCTGTGCGCCGAGATTGCCCCCCTGTACCCCAGCCTGGGCAACCGCCCAAGAATAAGTCTCAAAAAAAAAAAAAAAAAAAAAAAAAAAGAAGCAAGTAATATTAATATATATTCTAGCATTTTGCATGTCTTACCTCCTTTAATCCTAATGGCAACCTCAAGAAGTACATGTTTTTATCTTTATTTGACAGATGTGCAAATACAAGCTCAGAAAGAATTTCCACAAATACTTATGACTACTAAGTGAGCAGGCAGGGTTAACCAAGAATCTTTCTGATGTGAAAAACCCATGGTGTTTTAAAAATGCACATTTCACAAACATTCCATCTTAAATGACAGTTCCAGGGCCCAGGAATGATTTTGCCATTAAAAAGAATTCCTTGAAATAATCGCAGAGATTTCAAATATCAAGTGTTTTTCAAAATTTTTAAAAGTAAAGGTAGGTACAGTATTAGTGATAAAAAATAATAATGATCAGAAAGTCTTATTTGGG
Organism: Alouatta caraya; assembly: GCA_963575295.1. Taxonomy (NCBI): domain Eukaryota; kingdom Metazoa; phylum Chordata; class Mammalia; order Primates; family Atelidae; genus Alouatta; species Alouatta caraya. The sequence goes on along the minus strand of CAUYUD010099179.1, from coordinate 32,006 downwards.
GTTTCTCTGTGTCAGGCAATGTTCTAAGTGCTTACTGGACATTAACTCATTGATTATCCTAGGAATTCTGAGGCTCTGAGGGAAGCACTGTTGTTCTTCCCATTTTAGAGATAGAAAAACTGAGCACAGAGAAGGGGAGTAATTTTTCCAAGGTCACACAGTAAGTGGCAGAGCTGGGTTTCCCATCGAGGCGGTCTGCCTCTGAGACCCTGCGTTAGCCACTCTGCTGTGCTGTCTGTCCTAGCCCTCCCCAACCTGAAGACCACATGAGTCAAACAATTTTAAGTAAGGCTGTTATGAAATGAAACGCCAAAGATTGATATATCAAAATATATCTGAAAATACATGCTTTTTTGATAGGGAAAGTAAAATATAGTAACAAACAGCATGTGTTTTATAACTCTAAAGTTGCTGGAATAATCCTTGATCTCAATGAAAACCAAGCTAATGAACCTAAAAAATTTTAAATTTGTTTTTTCTTTTTTTTAAAAAATCATTCAGTCCTTGCAGCCAATTGAACTAATTCCTTCCCAGCCCCAGTGGGCTATACCAACTGGGAAAGCCTTTGACCAAATTGACATCAACACTACAGCTTTTGGTAGGAGAGGCACCGACTTGCAAAGCTAGCAGGTTTTTCTTACTTTATAGCAGAGGAAACTGAAGCTCAGAAGGGCCAACATTCCCATTGTTGGAATCAGATTTAGAAGTGTCAGTTCTACTCATATCTGTGGTTAAACCATCCACTTCACCACAGAGATTCATTAACTTCACTCTGCTTTAATCACAGAGATGGAATGAAATTTAAATAAAGCAAAAGCAATAACAGCAACAACAAAAGCAGCATCAAGGACATTTCAAGAAAGCAAGTGTCTGCACACCTGCTGCAGCTCACGTACAGCCACACGTCTAGCGCCTAGCACATCCCATCCATCGGCAGGTCTCTTTGGCTCTACTTTAAAGTTTCCCAGAATTTTAGTTCAAGACATGACCATTTCCTGAACGTCTCTTAAGTGATCTCCTTGGTTCGTCTCAGATCTCCTCCCATCCGCTCTCCACACAGCAGGGAGCGCGACACTTCCAAAACATTCCTCAGATCACATCACTCCTGAGCACGGCATCCCTCTGATAGCTTCCACTTTTCTCAGAGCAAAATCTGCATTGATATCCTGGCTCCCAGCGGCCTTCCCAATCACCTGTCATACTCCTCCGCCCTTGCCCAGCGCGCTCTGGCCACACTGCATCTATGCTGTTCCTGGAGTACTTCAAACACGCTCCCGCCTCAGGCTTTTGCACCTCCTCGTTTGTCTTCATTGACCTGGTCCCTTCCCAGAGAGCACCCTCACTTCAATCGGTTCTTTGCTGAAACGTTATATTAGACTACCCCTCCCTGAATACACTATATAAGCCATCTTATTCACGCTCTACCCTTTGTCACCATTTTTCTTCATGGCAGTTATTGTCCCATAACATTGTGTGTGTGTGTATAAGTGTGTGTACATATTTGTGTGTATCTATGTGTGTGTACATATATAAAGGTGTATATCTATCTATATGTGGATATATCTATGTGTATGCATACCCACGGTATATTTATGTGTGTGTATCTGTGGGTGTATTTATGAATGTATCTATGTGTGTGTACATATATACAGGTGTATATATATCCACGTGTGTATGTATCTATGTGTATGTATACCCACATGTATATTTATGTGTGTGTGTCTATGAGTGTATTTACGAATGTGTGTATCTATGTGTATGTATATCTACGTGTGCATATATATGTGTGTGTAACTATGTGTCTATGTATGTATGTGTCTATATGTGTGAATATCTGTGTGTGTATATATGTGTTTCTCTGTGTGTGTCACCATGTGTGTATTTATGTATGTGTGTATTTGTGTGTGTGTATTCATTTTTCCTAATAGAAATGTAATCCCAAAGGGAGCAGGAGCTGTGTTTACCTCACGATTGCATCCCTTGTGTCTAGAACACAGTAGGTGTTAAATATGTGTTGAATGAAGGATAAATAATTTATGATCAGAGCAGAAATCTGAAACACAAAGTTAAATTATCTCCCACGTTAGAAAAAAGAATGTAAATAATTACATGCTGCACTTTAGAATGATGCTTTCATCTACAATACATTAAAGTTATTCTAGTGTTTAATACTTAGATACTGTAAAAATTTTTGCAGTTCAATATGACTTACTACCTCGAATGAATTCATGAACAGGTAAGGTTTTATTGTTGGGTGGCAACTATGTTGAATTTCTTTTCGTGGGTTAGATTTGTATTTATAAGATTTTTAAATTCTCTGTGCGTAGTAAAATATATGATATTCATGAGGTTTATACAATCACTTAGCAAAAGTAATATGCGTAATAGGTAATAGTGAAACATGCTATTTCTAGGCACTAGTCTAGACCTTTCACCCACCCTATGTTATTTAATTTTCAAGAAGCCTGTGAGGTAGGTAGGAACTATCATTACCTTCAACATATAAATGAGGAAACTGAGACGCACAGGGTTAAAATATCCTAATCGAGGTCACACAACTCATCAACAGTGGCCAGAATACAAAAATGCAGTTTGTCCATTCTTCTATTCAGTCATCCATTTTTTAATTTAAAAAACACCTATTGTGTACTTACAATCTACCAGGAACTGAGTTATGTAACAAGGATGCAAAACAGGGACGCAATCTCTACGGTCATGATGATCCCGACACAGGACAGAGGAGTGGACCAGCTGTCAGGCTGCCCAAGAGACCAGCTCCACCTGGGGAGACAAAAACCAGGCAGGGAGTCAGTTCCTTCTCCCACTTTTGAGTCCTGTTTCAATGGTGGAGTCATTAAGCATCATGGAATGATCCAAATTCTCTGTTTTCCCTCCCTGGAGTCTTCAACTGAAGTCATAAAAGAAAGGGACTATTTCAGTCCTAAGTTACCTAAGCGTTAATGTTTGGTTCTGTGGGTGGCCTTGAATTTGTAACTCTGCAGCGTGCCACTCTTGCTTCACTTCATCCAGGTTTTTCTTGACATCTGAAGAGGCAGTATCTCTAGGGAGTGTATTTTTGTATTTCTCCATATGTTGCTTTTTGTCTCCTCACATATATTGCCAATAAGACTTGTGAGTTCCACCACAGGCCAGCTCTGCAACTTATGTTTAGTGTTGGCCTGGAAAGAAATATTATTATTTTCATTGATTCATGTCTTTTCCTCTATTGTAGAAATGATATTTTCTTGCATTTTCCCTCAACGGATTGAGGCATTTTCTTCCACCTTATTTTATACGTACTTTGTACATTGCTCATAGTTTTTTTCTCATTCAGGATCATATTTGCTTCTACCTTTTATAAAAAATCCATTTAACAAAGTGCCCTCCCTCCATGTTAATCCTATAGCTTTTCTTTTAGTTACTTTTCCTGATACTTCTCATTTTTCCATTCCTGTAGATTAAGGTCATTTTTTGCATATTTGGTTCCTTGCCACAGTCCTCTCCTTAAAATCTGTGCTACATTGACCTTGATTTCATCCAGAACATGGCTACCACATACTACTGAAACCAGAGATGCGCTGATGCTGGAGAACTTTCTCTTTTTTCTTTCTCTTTCTCTCAGCTAGTCACTTTGCAGTCATATTCAAGTATGCCCATTGAGCATATTTATACTCATCTAATGTTTTCTGTGTTTAGAGAATAAACGGCAACAAGGACTATAAGATGGCAAAATGCGGCATCTCTTCAATTTCTTACAACCAAATGGGGAAGAGGAGGATGAGCGTACGTGATTTTAAAAAATATTTAAAAAAATCGTAGTAAAATACATGTAACATAACATTCACCGTGTTAACCATTAACTGTAAAATTCAGTGGCATTAACTATATTCACAATGATATACATTCTTCTCTAGTATATTTTTCGTCTTGTAGAATTGAAACTCTTTACCCATTAAACAACAACTCCTCCTTTTCCCTTTTCCCAGTTCCCAGCAATCAGCATTCTATTTTTGGACTCTACAAATTCCACTACTCTATTTTCCTCATGAAAATGGTATCATATAGTATTTGTCGTTTTGTGACTGGCTTATTCGTTTAGCATAATGTCCTCAAGGTTCATCTATGTTGTCACATGTATCAGAATTTCCTTTCTGGACAGGTGCAGTGTTTCACACCTATAATCCCGGCACTTTGGGAGGTTGAAACAAGGTTTTAACTTTAGCCCAGGAGTTCAAGGCTGCAGTGCGCTATGATTGCACTACTGCACTCCATCCTGGGAAAAAAAGCAAGACCCTGTCTCAAAAAAAATTTTTTTTCCTCCTTTTAAAGACTGAATGATATTCCATTGTATGTGTATATTAAATTTTACATATTTATTTATCCATTGATGGACACTTTTGCTTCTGTCTTTTGGTTATTGTGAATAATGCTGCTATGAATGTGGGCATACCAATATCTGTTCAGATCATGAGTAATTCTAAAGCTCAAAGTCACAGAATGACCATAACATGCATACACCATGAGAACTTATAGCCATATAGAAGTGTTAAGTGTACTGTGAGAATCGCTGAAGTCAAGTGAGAACTTCAGAGAAGATGGAATTGTTGAGCAGCACTTTCAAGGTACCATCAGATAAGATTTGAAGGCAAAGAGAGAAGGAGGGCTCTTGGCACATTTGTATTGTGCATATAATAATCATAAAAGTTGAGAAATAAATGATGTAGACAGTGGAGCAGAGATGGGATGTTCTCTAGGCTAGATTAGATAGTACTGGCCTGAATAGATGAGAAGAATGCTAGTGAACTGATATAAAATATTAATAACCATGATTTTTTTATGATTATTATTTTTTGAGATGGTGTCTTACTCTTGTCGCCCAGGCTGGAGTGCAGTGGCATGATCTTGGCTCACTGCAACCTCCGCCTCCTGGGTTCAAGCAATTTTCTTGCCTCAGCCTCCTGAGTAGCTGGGATTACAGGCACCCGCCACCACACTAATTTCTGTATTTTTAGTAGAGATGGGGTTTCTCCATGTTGGTCAGGCTGGTCTCAAACTCCTGACCTCAAGTGATCCCCCAGCCTTGGCCTCCCAAAGTGCTGAGATTACAGGCGTGAGCCACCATGCCTGGCCAATGACCATGATTTTAAAGTTTTCACAGAGTAATCACTACAATGAAGCAGTTGTGAATTTCTCAGAATTAAAGAGGCGCCCACTGGACCGTATGTCCCGTAAGGGCAGGCCTGAAGAAGTTTGCTTTGCTCACGACTAACCCAGTGCTGATCACAGCTCTTGTACTGGCAGGTGCTCAGTAAATATATGTTAAATACATGAATGAATGCACACACTGCCAAGGAGGATTGCCACTGTGAAGACGGGCTAAAGTTGAGAAAGCTGGAGTTGCAGGTTTTATTGGAAGGAATCAGCCCTCATTGGAATAGCTGAAAGAAATAACAAAGGTATTAGATCTGAAATACCTTAAGGAGGAAGAATCTTTCAGACAAAGCCACTAGACTTCCTGGGCTAGAATTTTGTTTATACTTGTTGTCAATACCTGTGTTAGTCTGTCTTATGTTACTCTAACTTTTTATAACTGATGAGTATTTTCATAGATGTTAGTTGTTTTCCCCTCTATCCTAGATAAGTTCTTAATAGCTAATTCTGTTTTACGAGGCTCAGTTTTGGTCAGTATTTTCTTGCTAAGATAATCGTAATTCTAAGGATACAGAAACACAAACATGATCCTAATTAACAGATACTCAAATTGTTTTAGACTGCTTTTCCCTCTTACAAGGGAAAAAAATCAGTATATTCATTAATTATCTTTTGCTTATCTGTAGATAAGAGTTTTTTTTTTTAAATCATTTTCACCTAACTTTGTGATTGTACAAGTATCAAACATTGGGACTGGATAGTCTCATACACGAAGCGAGGGAAGAAGTCTCCACTTGCACATTGAAACACCTCGATTAAAGGCACTCAGTCTGCCTTGTGTAATCTGAGTCCTCAATGGAAGAGGATCCATGGGATCTATCTGTGAATTGCTCTGTGAAAACTTTAAAATTATGCTCATTGGCCGGGCATGGTCACTCACACCTGTAATCTCAGCACTTTGGGAGGTGGCAGATCACCTGAGGTCGGGAGTTTGAGACCAGCCTGACCAACAGGGAGAAAGGAGGAAGCAGGAGGGGATCCCATGGCAGGGATGAAGGCATTACTGTTCTCATTGCTGACTGTTGTTCTCTGCAATGGCTCACACCATGGCATCGTTGGTGATGAAATTGCAAAGCTTCCCTGTGCTAGATTCAAGATACAAAACAAGTGGCTGTATTTTAGAGTGGAGAACAAAGATGTGTGATACGATAGCACAAGGAGCTAGAGTGAAATGCAGCCTCACCGACGGGATGGGGGCACCACCGGCAGCCTGGCATTCTGTGCCTGGTAGCAGATGTCATGCATATGCTCCCAAGTCACAGCCACGGGCACACGGGGGACCCTGCAGGCGCCTTTCCACAGTTATTATTCGAGAGCTGTTTTCTTTAGGTGTTTGTGAAAGGTCAGCCTCTCATCTAATTCCGCCCACAGTTACACAGTTATAGTTTCCTTGACTGCATTTGTCACTCTTTTAGCATCATCTGACATTCTATCTGCTTGCCAGTTTTCTTGCTAATTCCTTTTGGAAAACTATTTTTTCCCCAAATTTGTCATTTTACTTAAAAAAGACATCACAAAAGGGTCTTCTGTGCTATTGAGTTGTCTGGTTTTTTAGCCATTCCTATTGGAAAAATCTCACATAAACCACTTCCCTGATGAGAAAAATCATTTATTTAATCCTTATCCTATGTTTTTAACTGTTTCTGAACAATTATGAAACAATGAAAGATGACTTTCAATGAATGAAAACAATGAAAGATGAAAGATGACTTCAGCAAATTAATAAGTGATTACATTAAAATGTTTTAGAGAATCGACAATAATATATCCTTCTGACAACACGATAATACATCCTTCTGATGATATTGACTTGAGGCTGAGAGGGCAGAGAGCAGGGATGAAGGCATGACGGTCCCAGCGCTGAATGAACACAATGCACAAGAAACCAGCAGAAGCCGGGCTGGGTCCCAGGCATCTCACAAGTGGCCTCCTCAGACCAAGTCTGGGGGAATTGATCAGAATTGGCTTGTCAGTTGTCTTGGCCACACTAGCTATCATCTCGCTCAAGGCACCAGGTCTGACTAGATGGTACCTGGAGGTCTCTTCTCTGTGATTCTATGAGGCTCTTGGTTTTTATATTCCTAGTTGAATGTGATTATGCCATTGACTCTGAGCCTACTTTCCTGAGGGATATTACCTTTTCTGCCTGTCTGGGCTTTCTTCCTGATCAGATAAGATGGTGTAGGAAATAGTGCTTTGAAACTGATAAAACGCTGCACAAATGTTAGAGCTTATTAGGTTCTGTACGAGGATAAATCTCTCACTTTGGCATAAATCTGTGGCAAACTTTCTACCATTGATTTATAAAATTTCAGCCTCAAACTGTTGAGTACCTGGCGAACAATTATTTCTGACATTAATTTCTTTCTTTCTTTGAAGACCAAGGCTCTAGTCTATTTATTTGCCACTTTGTAACTGTGGGGAAACTGCAACTGCTGGATTTGGGTCTCCACTCATATCTTTTATGTTTCCTCGCTTGAACCTGGGAGGCGGAGGTTACAGTGAGCCGAGACCGCATCGTTGCATTCCAGCCTGGGTGACAGAGGGAGACTCTATCTCAGAATAAATAAATAATAGAAAAAAAAAAAGACAGAAATGCACAGTTTTTTTCTGGAATGCAGAACAGCAAGGGCACAACTTTTGGCCACCTGGTTTGTTGTCTTGAAAACCAACGTGGCATCTTCCTGTTGCTGGGGCTCACAAACCAATACCCCAAAATACGGCACTTTGTAGATACTGTACTGAAGAAAACCCTCAAAGTCTCTCTAATCACCCTTCTCCCCCTAGCAACATCTCTAAAGCACAGGATGTGATTGTTCCCGAACTTCCCTCATCTGCCTAAAATCTGGACCTACCATAGAAGAAAATAATAACCTCTGGCCCTTTTCCCGAGTTTCCATTAACTGAACACATCACAGGAGGGAAGTACTAAAGTCTGTCAACATATCTGGATCGACTTTTTGTCACAAATCGCCATCTGCTCTGTGGTCCCAACAGACTTTGCCCCAGGCCACGGTATTTTCTTCAAGCCCATTAAATTCCCCTAAAAATCATTTACTGTCCGCCTTGAATCACCCACACTTCCTATGTCCCCTTCCCTGAGAAAGTAGCATATATAAGCGTCTGTGCCCTCACTGGGATACTGGGTAAGTGTTCTGTGATTCTCCCTGTGTGAACAGTAGGAATAAATGTATAAAGACTTTTCTCCCATCAATGTGCCTTATTGTGGGCTGATTTTGCAGCAAACCTTCTGAGGGTAAAGGGGAAGTGGTCTACAGTTGTTTTGGGCTTGAGGGTTCAGAATTGGGTTGTATGAGTTACCACGAAGCTCTCACCACCGTGATAAACATAGGGTGTGACCTCAGCCACCTCCTCACTGCCCAGTGAGCACGGTTTCGGCTAGTAGTCATCTCCAGGCATCAGTTGGACAGGCTGTGTCTGGAAATCATAGTTAGTGAGTGAAGTCGTGAGCAGTGCTAGGCTGTGGGAAGGGAAGCATGGAATCCCATAGCAATCACATCACCTCTCCTTCCATGAAAATCAGAAGATGACTGGCAGGAAGAAAAGCTCCTAGACACCTCTCGTCTGCTCTGTGCTTCAAGCCTCGCTACAAATAACACATTCACAAAAGGATCTCATTTTGATTTAGCAGGTCTGCATATGTCTGAGCTCATGGTGATTGTGCCTTACTGATATTTTTACCATATGAGTTTCTTCAATGAGCATTTTGACACAGAAAATACTTCCCACAGCCATCTCATGTTATTACCATTAATCTTTCCTATAGGCTTTTTTTTTTAATTTTTTTATATATACTTTTTATTGCATTTAATCTTTCCTATAGGCTTTTACACATTTATTGAACTTTTGGGTCAAACTTCCCCGACTGCTTAAATATGCATGCAGCTTAATGAATTATTTTGCTCAACACAGACAGGCAGTAATAGAAAATTGAGGTCAGATACAGGCTGAGCCAGAAGCGACCATGGACTCATACTTTTCTTCCTCTGAAGGAGCAATGGGCTCAAAATGATACCTGATCAGAAGGAATATTAGAAACTTCAGAATGTGTAAAGTGTTGACCCAACCCCTTCAGGTGCATGAATGAATTTCCATCTGCCTGACCGGAGATCTCCTGCAGGGGGCCCTAAGAGAGCCATCTGTGACAGGAAGGGCTCTATGCCCACTAGCCTCACTTACTTAGGGTGACTGACTGGAGGGAGAGCAGGTTAAGGATGCAAAGAAGGTGAGGTAGAGCTTTTAAGGAGCACAAATCTATCTGCTCAGCCAGGAACTCCAGTCAGGCAGTCACCTAACGTTGACAGGATTACTGGCTCATATTAAACGAAGTTTATGGGAGGCCATTGTTTTAGACTGAGCTCCTGCGCTAGCCTCCGGCAGACCGGGCCAAACCAGAGTGGAGTCACTTGTGTTCACCATGACATCATCAAACTGAACTTGGACATGGATCAGTTTTCCAAACAACAGGAACTTCACAGCAATCAATTGGAACGGGACTCGTTTACCTGAGAATGCATCGTAAGAAAGTCCACTCAGCTTTAACCCTGTTAGGAGAGTTCCTCTGAAACCACCAGTCTGCTGTGTGTTCCCTATTTCTGCTTTCCTCAGCCCTTTACTGCTCATAAAGCCAAGTCCCTCTGCTCAGCTCAGCAGAACGTCCCTTCTATTTCATAGGATGATGTGTTGCCTAATGCTAGAGTTGCAAATAAAAGCCAATTAGGTCTTGAAACTAAACTTGTCGTAATTTTGTCTTTGGTCACAGGGAAGCAGGCGTCAGTAGCACAGGCCACGCTCTCTGAAGCACAAAGAATTCCAGTCCCTAAAGGCTGGCCCTGTGTGGAAGCAGAGCTACGATGCTCTTAGTCCATGGGCTGCACTGAAAGCCAGACTCCAAGATAAGGCAGTTGCATCTATGTACTTTGAAGACTGGACACCAAGGAGCTTTCAGGGAGCGGGAGACGCTCAGAAAAGGTGAGGGCAAATGTCATTTTACTGTACCGGAGGTCACTTACTGCACCGAGTGGAGGAACTAGGTGAGACTGATATTACGGAGGAATTGTGTTTTTTAAAATTCATGGTTTGAAGACCTAACCCACCATGTGACCATATTTGGAGACAGGACCTTTAGGGAGGTAATTAAGGTTAAATGAAGTCCCAAGGGTGGGGTCCTAATCCAGTAGGGTGGGTGTCTTTATAAAAGAAGGAAGATAAATCAGAGTTCTCTTTGTGGTTACGGAGAGGAAAACTCATGTGAAGACCCAGTGATAAGGTGGCTGTCTACAATCCAGGAAGAGAGCCCTCTCCAGAAATCAACTCCGCCTGTACCTTGCTGTTGGATTTCCAGCTTCCAGAACTGTGAGACAGAAATGTCCGTTGTTTAAGCCACCCAGGCTGTGGCATTTTGTTGTGACAGCCCAAACAGATTAAGAAAATGTGCCAAATACCATACATGCTATTAGCTCATCTAATTCTCAAAGCCTGTGAGTACGGCAGGCTTTGTTATCGCCACTTCATGGACGCAGAAACACGCCCAGGAAAAGAAAGTCATTTCTCTAAAGTTGCGTGGTTGTAAGGCTCCTGAGATTTGAACAGGGGGTGGGCTGACAGGGTGAGAGGGGGGTGGACAGTAACACTGTAGCCCCTTCATGGGACTGAATCACAGTTTCCTGAGAGTGCAAAGGAAGATTTCTTTCTAAAAGTCTGAGCTTGGAGATCTGTGCAAGTTTGTGTGTGTAGAGGGGACATTGTGAGTTTCTGAGGGAGGAGATGGGAGTCTTACGTGTGTGTCCTTGTGCATTTTGGGTGGAGAAACTAGGTGGTGAGAAGAGCTGGGGGGGGGTGGAGGCTAAAGGCAGAGGAAGCCAAAGACAGTGCCTCCAGCAGCCCATGGGAAGCTTCCTCATGCCTTTGAGATACTGTAGGAGGTCCCGGAGATTCAGAGGAGCCCGGCCCATGGTGATCTCAGTGGTACCGGGTTCTCTCTTAAAGATTTGGGCAGTTCTGGGGGTGACACAATTAGGGAATATGACTCACATCAAACTGACCATGAAATACCGGTTGAGAAAGGAAAAGTAAGGAGAGAAAGACAGTTTTGCGAATGATTTAAGGTTACACAGATGGAATGAAGAGCTAGCCTGGATTTAAACAGATCTTCATGGTTTCACAGGGAGCTTCAAAATTACTCTCTGAGTATCCAGAGCTCCAGGACAGCCTCAGAGCCTTCAGGGTCTGGTCTTACTTTCCCCACAGGGCAGTGGTAAAGAGGTGGACATTTCTGTCTCTATGGAGAGAAGACAGACATAGTAAACCCTTAGGAGGCACCATCTGTGTCCAAATATTGTGCAAAGCTTTTGGCATACATCAGCTCACAGCGCCTCACATGGGCTAATATCATCCCTAGTTTACTGATAAAGACTGAGGCAGAGAGAGGCTGGATATAATTTCTGCAGTCACATAGGCAGAAAAGGGCTTAGCAGGCTTTGAGCCAGGGCAGTCTACTAGATAATGCTGCCCAGTGGCTTCCTGAAGAAATCCGCCTTGCTTGGTACTTCCTGGACCAGTAAAAGGACAAACAGGCCTAGGAAGCAACATTCTGAGCTTGTTACCTGGAGGTCTGGGATTGATTTGTTCCCTCTTCTACCTGTGCCTTGCTTTAAACAGTGTGTCTTGCTTTAAACAGTTTGTCTTGCTTTAAACGATGCCATGCAATATAGATCTTACATTCAGACGCTCTGTAGAGATTAGTGAGGGAATGCTCAGAAGTTATTAATAAAGCTCTTCAGCAAAACAGGATTATGTAGATTTTTAAAAAGGAACAAAAAAAGGAGACACACCGGTGGAGTAGTACAGCAAGACTGTATTAGGAAAGATCGTGTCTTCGAAGCAAGGCAAACACATTCCCTTGGCCTGAATCAGCCTCGTGGGAAGGGCAGCAGCAGCCATCAATCACGAGGCACCGCCTTCTCTGCATTCTGCATGCCTTTCTGAAGCTCAGAAGCTCTGCCAGCTACTAGGCCATCTAGATGGCAGCAAACTGGTGGGTGGGTGAATCCTCGGGAGGAGGGTGTGAGGGCAATAAGGGGCATGGAAGTCTGTTCCTTTTTTTTTTTTCCCTTCTGAATGAGAAAGTTTTAGCAAAGAGGGGGGAAAAAAAAGACAAACCAGACCAAAGTGTATTGATATCTGATGAAATACACTGACCCAGAAATACTAATTTGTCATTGAGATAAAAGCAGCACATCGATTTTACGGAAGTGCTGTCACTGCCCATCATTCTATCTAGAGAAGAGTCACTTAAGAGTGCAATTTAAAGATGCATACAACCTGGACCTAAGATGTAGCCTCAGACCCAGGCACCATGTGCTCTAAGATCAAATACAGGTCCCAGGAGGAGAAGGCCTTCATCCTCCTCCCAAAGTCAATTTACCTCTGCGCAGTGTTCAGATATCGTTTCATTTTGCATTTGACTTGGTTACCAGCAGGTTGAACTTGACCTATTCTGTGGTAAATGTGCTAGCATTTTCTTTATGCTTTGGTCGATAAGCTTATTGTTTTCAAATTTTCAAATTAATTTTTTGCAAGATGTAAGCTTTCAGAACCACTATACTATATTCTTGGTTTAAATGACTGTAACTCCCAAAACAAGCATAATATCGTTCAAATGAAAATAGGGATTTATACATTGTTTATGGAATCAGAGAAAAAGGCAAGAGGGGGCTTTAAAAGTTTTAGATGAGGCTTTTAATTTTACAAATAACAAAACTTGATTAAAAATGCAAGAGAAAAACTCCACCAGGCAAGGGTATGGGAGTCTAAATGCCTGGTTCAAAGTCACACATTTCCTCCAGTGGGTGAGTCATGAGGATGGGTACATTCTGATGCGTCCTGACAGTAAAGAGGAAAACGTAGATAAATCAACACAGCTACTTTCAATTTCATTGATAAGTCCCTCTCAACTGGCTTCAGTTGTCTCTACTGTTGGATAACATGACACAGTGCTAAAATGCATCAAAAAAGATCAATGAGTACTTTGCCAGAGAAAAGAAAAATAAAACCAAACAGTAGGCCAGGCATGGTGGCTCACACCTGTAATCCTAGCACTTTGGGAGGCTGAGGTGGGTGAATCAATTGTAGTCATGAGTTCCAGACCAGCCTGGCCAACATGGTGAAATCTCATTTCTACTAAAAATACAAAAATTAGCCAGGCGTGGTGGTGCGTGCCTGTAGTCCCAGCTACTCAACTGAGGCAGGAGAATTGCTTGAAGGGAAGCAAGAGGTTGCAGTGAGCTGAGATCACATCACTGCCCTCTGGCCTGGGCGACAGAGCGAGACTCTGTCTCAAAAAAAAGAAAAGAAAAGACAAAAGAAAAAACGGCAGAGTAACGGGAAAAATCACTGAGCCAGACCATGAGTCACCCTCAGCAACCACTTGCTGGGCTGAAACACAAGATAGCATTTATACGACTTCTGTGTATGGAACATCCTTCTCACTAGTGCATAGTCACTCATCACTTGTCTCAATTCAGGCAAGACTTAATCAGCATTAAAGGCAATCTCATTGGCATCTAGAATGATAAAGGTGCAGGCAGGTATGCGTGACAGTTACCAAAGATGTAAGAAAAATAGCTGCATTTCCTCCAGTGGTGGGGGCTGGGAGGCAGAGGGAGCTCTGGACATCTCTGAAGTGCACATTACCTTCATCTCCAGCCTCAGGCAGCTTTGATGTGACTCATGACCATTTCTCTTACGTGTGACTAAGAGTAAAAGCAGCCAACGCCGTAAGGCGAGGAGGCTGGATTTGCTGAGAAAGGCACCAAACACACTCTGCCGTGCCCTTCTTAAAAATCAAACATCTCCCACAAGCCAGACCTAGGTAATGAGTATGAATTTAAAATACTGAGAGAGAGAAACAAAGAGGGAGAGAATCCACCCTAAACTTCTCACTTTAAAATTAACAATTTGACTTCTATCCAGGGACACCTAAAATGATGATAATCCCTCATTTAAATTTAGACTTAAATAGGCAAAAATTTCTAAATTGGCCTTCTGAGATTGTTTCTGCATTAGTTTTTTTTTTTTTTTTCTCAAAGCAAATAACAACTTTCACAGGATTATTGTGACACCTGGGTGCAAATTAAAGGAAAGGGCTTTGTCAATAACAGGGTAGTCTACAACTGTGAGTTTGATGGTTGCTGTTACTTCATTTTCTTGGGATTTCCTGAAGTCTTCCTCTCCATGTTGGACAGCACTAGAGGACTAGAAGATAGAAGATATATATATTTGCTGAGGCAGCTGAGAAAGAGGAATATTTGCAAAAATTATAAGTATAAAGAAACAAGTGTTATCAAAGAAGTGTTAGAAACACCACTTAGTCCTTAGTCTAATGACTTGTATGGACTTAGCCAGTTAGTCTAAATTATTTTTTCTCTCTCTTCTTAAGTGTAAGCTTTATTTTTTAGAACCATTAATATACTGACTTGTATCTGTGAATCTCTGAAGAGCAAATACAGGAAGTATCTTTTACTAAATTGATTTTTAGAGGAAGTTTCATGGAACCAGCTTTCGGGAAGAGGCCCTTGAGGAAATGGTGCAGTAACGAAAAGAGAGCACATTTTGGAGGGAGAGACATTTGAGAGGAGACTCTGACTTTGCTATTTTCTACCTGTGTGACCTTGGGCATTGAACCCCTCTGAGCCTTATGCCTCATCTGTAAATTAAAATACTTTGTAGGTTCAGGTTGTTGGACTGGAAATTGAGTGATGTGCTTGGCACAGTGCTGGCACCGGAAGACACCAGCCCGCGGTGGCTAGATCATCGTTGTCATTTTGCATGATCAATGGATAGTTTGCTCGTTAGAAGCATATGTTTGAAAACAGATTTTTTTTTGGCCTTGTAGAAAAACAATTGGTTTCTAGCTAAGTCAGCCTTATACAGACCTTTATACAAAATCACATTAAATAAAATCTTTGGAAATTAAGCCATCCAGCTTTGCACTTAATTATGGAAAAACCCTCTAATCTCCTTTATCTCTCATTTTACGTAACACCCTGAGTTGCTCTACTCCATGGACAGGGTTCTCTTTTTTACCTAAAGGCGTTTACTTAATGCCACCCGTTACGCAAATGATGTTAGGCACCTCACTCAGCACACACTAAATCCTATATAAAAATAATCAAATTGGCTACCCATAGTGATTCATGCCTGTCATCTCATTACTTTGGGAGGCCAAGGCCAGAGGATAGCTTGAGCCCAGGCGTATGAGACAAGCCTGAAGAACATGGCAAAACTGCATCTCTACAAAAAAATACAAAAATTAGGTGGGCATGGTGGCACACACATGTGGTCCCAGCTACTCGGGCGGCTAAGGTGGGAGAATCGCTTGAGCCCGGGAGGAGGAGGATGCAGTGAGTTGAGATCGGTGACGGAGGGAGACCCTGCCTCAAAAAAAACCAAAAAACCTAGCACATATCAGCCTCTTGATAGTCTTTTTTCATTAAATAGATGAATAAATGCAGAAATAGATATGATTTAAAAACTGATATATGGCTTATGCCTTTTTCAATGTTGCTTACTTGCAAAACCTGTCCATTAGTTTGGTTGCCTCCTCATAAGCTGCTATAAATTGTCTATTTTTTTGTTTGTCTTTAAATGGCTTTAAAACATCCTCAAACTGTGCTGCTGAAAGTCATATTGGAACAGCTCCTTCTAGAAACTTCCCCTGGAGAAACTTTTAACATTAGGTGGCCTGATAGCCACATAAAATATGCAAAGCATGAGTCAATATGCAAGTCTCATTCCGGTGTATCTTTTTCCAGGTTCTAAAGGTTAGACATCCAATGAAACTAGCACATGCAAGACAGAGATGTTGCTTTATAAGAATGCTTTTACCTCATTCTATTCTGGTAAATTGTACTAGGAAAAGCAAAGTACCAAAAGTGTCAGAGACTGTCAAAGGAGTCTGTGAATAGCTTTGTTAGGCTGGAGCAGAGGAGGCTGACAGCAGATCAGGGGAGAATCTGTGGTTAGGGAAGGGCTGGCCTGCAACAGCTGAGGCTGATGTGAAGGGCTTTAGGGCACAGCGAGGAGCCTTCCGTGCAGGAGTGACAAGATCAAAGTGGCTGGCAAGGGAGATAATTTTCACAGCGGTCTTGGATGGCCTGAATGGGAGACAATGGGTCTTGCAGTGAGCATGTCAGCAAGCTGTCTGGCGCCAATTGTGCTGCCGCATCCTAAGAGCTAAAATAAATCGAATCGCAGACTACCTAGGAAACACAAAAGGCATGAAACTCATTGTGTTGGTCTGCTCTCCAGTCGCAGAGCGTTCTCTGGAATACCTCGAAATGCTATTGGGAATTTGAGTCAGGGTGGCTTTTGCCAATAAAACAAAACAGTTCCATTTCATAAACTGTTTGAATTCAAAAACACTTTAAAAGAAAGGAGACTTTTAATTCATACATCTATGTTTCATTGGATTATGAATAGGCAAGACAGGAAGGTGGTTCTATGCTCTTAGAGGCAAAACTTACGGCGATTCTAAGGATTTCTTTGGAAGCCGTAGCTCAGTTAGAACCTGTACACACAGGGACAGGTACTTGGCAATGAAATTTACTCTTATGGATGGCCATTTTCAGAAATGTTACCAGGGCTGGGAACAGGGTGTGGCTGGTCAAATGAGGACAACTTCTTCTCTTGGCCTCAAAGGTTGATAAACAAGTGGCAGGTTTAATCACTACTAAGTAGTTCAGCCTCATTTGTTAGCTCTCACTAACAGGTGATCGAGGTGCCTTTGGCCTTGGCCAAGGCCACACTGATTATATAATTACTCTGAATGTAGTATTTGTCACTCGGCCCTCAATGGTAGCTACTGGAAAATGCAACTTCCAGTAAATCTCAGGGACGTGACATTTGGGATGAGTGGCATGGGTTTCAATTCTAGAATCCTAAGCACATGATTTGGAAATCCTCTCCCTCCCAGTCCTCCTGGCTTGCTCCCCTCAAAGATCCTGAGATGAGTGACCCTGGAGAAACGTTTTCTTTTATCTCACAGCAGGAAGTAATACTCTCCGTGCTGGCCTGGCTATCCTCATCCCTGAGAAGACCAGCAGGGTGGTCCCCTCGGCCCTGGGGAAACTACAGGCTGTGACCTCAGCCCCCTTGTGTCTGTGGCTTTTTCTGCAATGGAGCTTCAGTGTGGGAAGACAAAGCACGCCCTGAAGGTCCCTGGCATTCCTTGAATCGCCTGGGGAATCTGAAGCAGCCAGGATCCCTTTTTTGGTGAGGATTACCTCACAGCTGGCATTTCATCGAGGCCCTAGGGAATGCAGAAGGATATGTGGAAGAAGAGTCATTATATGCTGGCAGCTGCAATGCACAGATCAGCTTCTGTCCCCGAAGCTTGTGGCTTGGTACAGGCGGATCAACAAAACAGTAACAGTGGCTGCCTTCCATACGCGGCTCCCATGAGCACAATGAATCTCAAGGCAGATGCGGAATCTTTCCCATTTCAAGATCAAAAACTGCAATAGCTATAATACCTCCTCCTTAGTCGAGCACTCACTACCTGCTACCTTCACCTTTACTGAACCCTTCTACCAGCCCAGGTGCTGAAGATTGTGGTTTCCTTATCTTCTCATAAGAACCATAAACTCAGTGGAAAGGGCAAAAGGAGCTTTCGGTGAAGCAAACTGGCAAACAACAACTATTGTAGCCAGGCATGGTGGCTCATGCCTGTAGTCCCGGCACTTTGGGAGGCCGAGGCAAGAGGATAGTTTGAGTCCAGGAGTTCGAGACCAGCCTGGGAAACATAGGGAGACCTTGTGTGTTCAAAAAACTTCAAAATTAGATGGTGTGACATGCACCTGTAGTTCCAGGTACTTGGGTGGCTGAAGTGGAAGGAAGGATCACTTAAGCCTGGGAAGTTGAGGCTGCAGTAAGCTGTGATCATGTCACTGCACTCCAGCCTGGGCCACAGAGCAAGACCCCATCTCAAGAAAACAAAACAAAAAACCAACAACAACAACAAAAAAAAACAGTGGGCCTCAGACTCATTCCTAGGAAGGGGACACAATGAGGGAAGATGGAAAGAAAAAAACGAAAACGAAGCGGGGAACAGATACTGGGTTCAGTGCTGGAATCTTATGGGTTCAGAAGTTGACCTTCTAAGGCCTTTGGATTAAAAATGGACTTCAGAGTCAAAGACCCCTAGCACAGATCTTGACAGGGTGAGGGAAATATCAACTCATCAACTTCCTTATTTCCTCCTTTTGTAAAAAGTAACATGCAATGTTTAAGTGGGAACTTGACAGGACTTCACGAGTGGGAAAAGGCAGTACTGTAAACAAGTCTTTTCAATAACTGCTTGTCCACTGCACCAATACAAGCAGTCATCTCTGATGGGTTTTATAAGAGAATACTGATTTAATTCTTACAATCAGTATATTTCTAGGAAATGCAAATATTTGGGCAATTCTTTGGAAGGCTATCAGAGAAAGTATAGGAAAAGTCTAAGTTATGAATAAAATCAGTGATTCACCCTGGCTTTTCCTTCCTGATCCATTTCTAGTTATAGGAAGCAGAAGGGCATATCGTGATGAACTGGTCCAACGGACGTGGTAAAAACTATCACTAGGCATTTTAGGTGGCAAATAGACTCTCATCTTTATCTCTTTAGATTTGATCTAGTACTCCAGCTGGAAAAGATCACTGGTACAGGAGTGCAAACAGTTCACATAGCAGGTAATTAAGGTAGGATGAAGCTGTCCCCTTACCCACAGTGTGATTCTAGGGCAAACTCTATTTGTCTCCCTTTGTTCGTATGTCCAACATGAATCTCATCTTCTCTGTTGCAGATTAATCCTGTCCATAAAATAACCTAGCATTGTATTGAGTGGTATCAGAGCTGTACTGATTTACTCTGCCTGCTGGTCACATACGAGGATAAACAACAAGGAGCATTGCAATTCCTTTCTGCGCATCTGACTTCAGCTACTGCTTGTCGCAGGGAGCTGGAGAGCTTTCTCCAGGGCCGTCTTCCTCCAATTCCCATGGAACTTGAACTCCCATGAAAACATTGGGACTTTGGGGCCAGTCAGATGCAGGTTTGTTAACAAAACAACCGGTTTGTTAAAATGTAAAATGGCAGATGATTACTGACAAAGAATTCCAAGGAATTTTCGAATATGTTTCTTAAAAAAAAAACCAAAAAACTTCATTTTTTATATAACTAATGAATATTCATTGCAGAACAGCTTGAAAACAGAGGGAAGAAAAGAATAATGAGATAATCTTAATGACTCATCATGCAGCCACCAAGCGGCAAATTCTTTTATCACTCTGGTGTATCCCAGCATTTTGGGGTGTGTGTGTGTGTGTGTGTATGTGTGCAAAGCAAAAAACCTCAATTACATATACTCCATTTCTTACAGCAAATTTGTGTCTCTTATATATACTGAAAGGTATAAATTAGATTTTTAGTGTGACTATGTTGATGAGCTGGAATATAACAGAGCATGTCAAGATCAAAGATGAAGTGAGGAAAGCCAGAAACATTTCACTTAAATATCTGAATGCAACGCATTATTACTAAGCCAGAGAAAAACTGTTTATCTGGCCTGAGAATGTTATTTAAATCCCAGGCTCATTCATGCTAAACACAGGCAACTTTCTCCATTCACTTCTCCAAGGCTTCTCTTCCGGTGGAAGTCGCCCCCACTCTGATTCCCCCTTTAGCATTTCTATTTATGGGCTTAATGCCCACAATCGAGAAGGATAAGTTTAGAAGGTGTTCATTGCCAAAATGATGATATTTAAATGGTAGGTCAATTTTAAACAAGGTGACTTTTTTGGTCTGTGCCAATCTATAAACATTATTCTTGCCATAGCACTATAAATAAAAATCCACTAATAAAAAGGCCAGAAGAAGAATTACTTACAATGAGGTATTAAGGAGCTTGAGCTACTTTTCTTTCTCTAAAGAAGTAAAAAGAAACTGCATTTTTAAAGTTTAAAAAGTCACATAATCTTCTACCTAAATAAGACTTTTATTTCTTTTGTGTTCTCACTGTGTTCACAATCAAAACCTGCAGAAGAAATATTTGTCAAATCCTCACATTTTGCTTTTGGATGCAATCATCTTATACCAACCTCAACTGTTCTTCTGTGAACAGTTTATTAATTTCATGTCTTGAAAGATAATGGAAGTGTGCCCAGTATTGCCAAATACTCTAATTCTCTCTCTTCTTCCAGCATTTCTCTTTATTGGCCAGCATTGCCTTTTCTGAACAACTAAAGGAAATAAAAAGGTTAAAATGTACCTTTTTTTAAAAGGCGAGATCGCATGCAGGTATGTGTATGTTTCCTACACCATGTGCAGTTCTAAAAGCGAGCATAGTAACTTCTGCCTCGCAGCGGAAGCCCTGCCTGTACACATCCCCACATACCCTCCCAGTCATGTGACTTGCAACTAGGCAGGCCATTACTCTTTCGGGCTAATGCATCTGGGCCTACTGATTCACTTACTGCTCTCTGTTTAATTCCTGCAGTCAATCCTATTCTTTTCCTAAGCACGCCCATCTGCTCCCAATGGACTCAACAATTACAATCTCTGGATGTCCACAGGGATGGGTGTGTGTGTGTGTGTGTGTGTGTACACTAACTCCATCCCATTGGATACTGCAGGTCCGCTTAACACCTGGGAGCACAAGTGGCTTCACAAGCGAATGAGGCCAAAGCAATTTGAAGCAGACAGTTGGGACACTGGAAGATCAGACATTCTGAGGTTTTCCAGTTGTTGCTCAAAGCTGGGAAAAAGCTGCCACCGAATTAGAGGCTGGTAGCTGAGGGCTAATTACGACATCTCAGAACTTCTCTCATGGCTTTTCAGACAGGAGTAGAGTCAGGGTTTTAAGTGGAGCTGTGCCAAAGGTGTCCGAGCAGGCTGGGCTCCCCCACAGACTAGGGAATCAAAAGCTTTCAAAGTGCAGAACTGAGCTCCAGGAGACATTCTTGTTTTTTTGTGTTTTGTTTGTAATGTGGTAGTGAAACAGCAACTATCAAGATGCCAGGAAGAAACAGTGAAAGCAAATCTCTTTAGAACTAACCAAGAAGAGAAAATCAAGTGCTTTAACGCTCGTATAATTACAATAAAAACAATGGTGCTAATAATCATCTTTGGAAAGTGTTTTTTATTTCACAAAGCATTTTAAAGCATACTAGTTTATTAGCTCTCACAATAATATACTGAGATATATGGCAGTATATTTTTATCATTCAAAAAATGAAACTAAGGAGAATATATCTATGTGTATGCATATACCCACAAACATATACACTCACCCCATCTCCCTCCCATCAAGTCCCTAGACTTCAGGAGAGGTCACCTGGAGCAGAGGCTTTACAAGCATGGATGAGTCAGTTCTTCTCACCTTGTTTTCTTTCCTGGATACTTCTATTGTCCCCTCTTCCCCTCTTCCTTCTCTTAATCCTCCACCTGTCTATATATAATACCTAAGTTATGAGATCCTTCAGATAAATTCTCAATAGATATTTACTGATAGACCTGCAGTCGAAGGAATTTATCTGTTTGGTGGATATGGGTAAGTGAATGGTCCTGAGTAAAATGGCGAACTTAGCTCCGGGTCTATGAGTTATAGTTCATGATTAAGTAAAACATATCACTGTTTTGCACACCAGAAGTCATGTAATCTGTGCTGGACTAGCAGGTCTGCCAGTGATTCATGGCCTGAACCTCACTGAATTTCATGCATGAAAAGGGCATGACACCATCCTCCCATTTGCACGGATTAAATGAGACGCCAGATGTGAAATATGCAGCCCAGTGTGTCATGAAACATAGTAATCTTCAACATAGGGTAACTATTACCCTTGTCATTATGACTTGTTTTAGGTCCAGAATGGAAATTATGTAAGAGTTAAGGAAATGGGCAGAGGATAGTTTCAGAATGTGAAAGAACTGGAGATGGAAATGAGTTCATGATCTTTCAGAAGAATTAGCAGAGACTAAATAGTAGAAACAGTAAAACTTGGAAGTGATAAAAGAGAACATTTTATAGAGAAGAAAAGAGCTGGCACAGATCACAGTCAGACAGAGGGGAAGGGAAGAATATATGAGTGCAAAATAACACAGCAAACAGTCAATGCGAGAGGGAAGGGAAGATTTTGAAGAATCATAACTCTATCTTCTGCCACCTCCTTGGCATCGATTAGGAAAAAGGAATTGCATTTAGCTCAAACCAAGTTGCAGGATCTGGGGATGAACCTGCACATGCCCCATGGAGGGATATGACTGTACAGGAAAGATTCTGTGGCGTTCAAAGTCATCATAAGCTCCTTTCTTTTTGAAATCCAACTGTGAAAACAAACTCTTTTAAAAACAAACGGCAGTTCTGATCCAAGTGAACACATGACTGGCAACAGTAATAAGTGGTAGGCAGGAACTCCACCTACACAGAGCAGAAACCATGCAGCTCAAATGCCCTAACTTAAAAAATTTCACAGGAGAGAATGTCAAACAAAACGCACAGTTCTCTACCACAGAAGAACAACTTCTACATTGTGCTCCACTATGAGTAAGTAAAATACAATGAATGACCTTTGAGGATACAATGGGATGAACTGAAGAAAAGAAGTCAATTTCTCCTCATGATCATGGTATGCCATTCTTCACTCCTGGGTTTTATTCAGTGTCTGCTTCATAATATGCTCCCACCTTCCCGTGCTTTTGCTCTTGGAAATATCTCAAAAGACTGTTGATTTTGTAATGCCACCTTCCATGGATTTTCACAGGAAAAATCATAGCGCTATCATCACTAAGGAGAGATAGAAGCTCCCTGAGAAGGGGGATGCTGCCTTTCTCCTGTTACCACAATGTCTTCTGCTGCTGGAGGCTATAAATCCTCCAAGAGTCAGAGTTTAAGTGGTAGACTGATTTATTTGGCAATTCTTGCAAGTCTTACAAAGGCAAAAACCAGTCTGTCTGCTGCTGTACCCAGGGCTACCTCCGCAGAGTTAAGTTCAGGCAAATGTGCTATCATGACTTATTGCAGTTACTGGGATCTCCAATAAGTGGTTCTGGGAGGATGAGTGGGTGACCCACTATTCTGTTTCTCTTGATGGAACCCCACTCTGCTTGGCAATGTGGTATATACCCTTAGCTTGCCTGCATCATTTGACTTGATCACCCTGATCACGTCACCTCTGCCTTCCACACTTGGTTTTAGTAGCTAACTATAAAATTCATGTGAAGGGAAGAAAAGATGATCTTCAAGAACTTAATCTATGATTAAATTTCACATGATCAGATCTTTGACCATCAGTGAGGATGGGTGAAGGCACCTCATGAAATTCAAGGCTCCACGTATCAGCTCTGTCTCATAAAAAGGAAAACATTCCCCAGGACTCTTGCCTAACATACTGATATAATATACTTTCCTGGGAAATGTACATATTTAAAAATAAATTGGTAAGCCAATTCATGGTTTTGAAGAGTGTGTGATATTGGAGCTGCTTGCCCTGCATTTTTAAAGTTATTCTTTTCATTTTCCCCACAATATCCAAGGAAGTAAATGCTATGAAGATATGTACTTAAATGTACTTGTAAAATGTGCTCGAAGGAAAGCGGTCTCTGAATGTGCTGCCTGGAGTTAGGCTTGCGTGTTGTAATAACAGACTATCAAAACAGCCTGGCACAATGAAGTCCTTCCCTACTCCAACCTAGGAAGAAGATAAGACACGCAAATGCTTCCTAACCTCCTTGTTCACAAAGAAAATAGAGCTTTCATCTTGTTACCCCCGAAAAATGTCTAAGTGTATTTTATTTTGTGATGTAAGGAATGTACTGTGTTACCTATTACACAGATATTTGTATTTTAAAACAATGGAAGAATATGGCACGGCAGCGACCACAGATTACATACAATAGATTTTAGACTTTACTAGAAGAGAGATTTTTCTGTGAGGTAGCTTCCTGGCGCCTCTCAATCAAATCTCAGATTAAGATTTAGAAATAACTACACCTGGCTAGGAGTAGTGTCTCATGTCTGTAATCCCAGCACTTCAGGAGGCTGAAGCAGGCAGACCGCTTGAGCCTAGGAGTTTGAGACCAGCCTGGGCAACATGGCAAAACCCCATCTCTACAAAAAACACAAAAATTATCTGGGCGTGGTGATGCATACCTGTAGTCTCAGCTACATGAGAGGCTGAGGTGGGAGGATCACCTGAGCCCAGGGAGGTTGAGGCTGCATTGAGCCTTGATCTCGCTGCTGCACTCCAGCCTGGGCAACAGAGTAAGACACGGTTTTGAAAACAAAACCAAAAATAAATAGCTACACCTGCCATTTACATATAAAGGGGGTCTTGTGACTCCTTGCTTCTTTTCCTCCCAAGTATGATGTACTATTTTAAGGCTACTGTTGGACAACAGAGGGCACCGATAAGCCTTTTAATGGGGTGGTTAGCATGGCACTCACAGGGTAGTGGTGTTTTGAACAGCCTTACTCTGGTGTTTTCAGCTCCTTCTGTATTTCTTGGTTAACGAACTGTGTTAAATTTTAGTATATTCTCAGCCTATGTGGTTCAGATAATATTTTTTCTATGGCATATGCTTAATAGTTATTAGCTTGAAGGAGAGAGAGTTAAAACTTCAAGGCTTTTGCATGCCCTGGAAGCTACCAATGGTATCAGCCATGTCAGCTTACATCATTTCAAAGCTGCCTGATTTTCTCCAAACTTGAACTTGTACAAAGTTTCACTTAGTAGAAGCAATCCAGAATTTCTCATTTTTGGAAATGTCAAGGATTCATTATAGTGAAGAGACGAGAACTAAGCTTATTTTTATAGAACAGAGGGCTATAATACATAAGAGAAATTGACCTGCCACTGGAACTGTCCCTAATCCTGCAGCTGCGCTTGGTCACTGGGTATATCCGTAGGCAGCAGGCATGTCTGTTCTTGTCCCAGGATGAGCTCAGTGCATATCTGGCATCACAAACATGAAAGTAATAGTATCATAAGCATGGGGAAACACTACAACATTTGTCTGGAAAGCTTGTAGAAAGTTTAGTCGAAACGCACAGAAGTAGAGACTTCATGCTTTATAACTGCTGATGCTACCCTTTAAAAATTCTATTTATGTAAGAAATGAAACCCATTATTCACCTAGTAATGCAGTTTATAACAGCTGATTATAGATTCCATTTTCCTTTAATTCGGATGGCTGCTTGGCAGGAAAAGTATACATTAGGGAGAAAGTATTGATTTTCTATGAGCCTAGAACCATGGCTTAGTTACCAAACAGAGCACGCAATAAACCTGCTTATTGTTACCATGAAAGAAACAAAAAAGGAATCAATGTCCAGATTCCTATAAGGCACACTTTTGTAGCTTTTAAAGACACTCTTTAGAAACACCAGGGGCTGCCAAATCGCAACAACCTGCTTTATCTCAGCTTCTTTACGGAAAGCAGTGCCATCCTGTAAACCAAGTCCTGGCTGGGAGAGAGGGAGTGGGTCCAGCACTGGCTGTACTTACTTCACAAAGCCCTAAATCACTGTGGTTGACAACAGGGACTTTAATGTCAGATAGGTATGTGTTTCGGGGCAAACTATGCGACTGCTCTAGGCCTCAATTTCCTCAGATCCAAAACTGGACCTGCAATAATACGAACTTCAGAAAACTTCATGAATAGTCAATGTAATAGTGTGCGCATTTTGCACCATGCCTGGCTTATAGTAAGAGCCCAATAAATGTTAGTGGTTGTCATCAGTGTTACATTCAGGCTAATTACCTGAATGAGCCTTCCTGGCACCCCGTTTTCTCATTAGGACGAGGTTAGTGCTTTTGAAACATTTCCTCTAAATTATCCCTAAGAGAAAATAAGAAATGCATCCTCTGGGGGCCAACTGGAAGTGTAACTTGAAAGGCGAAACAGTAACTGAAAAAAAAATTCTTAAAGTTTTCATACATTTCTTATATTTTTTATAGTATATATACTGTAAAAAAATCTATCTATCTATCTGTCTATCTGTCTGTCTGTCTGTCTGTCTGTCTGTCTATCTATCTATCTATTTTTTTGAGACGGAGTCTAGCTCTGTTACCCAGGCTGGAATGCAGTGGTGCGATCTTGGCTCACTGCAACCTCTGCCTCCCAGGTTCAAGTGATTCTCCTGCCTCAGCCTCTCAAGTAGCTGGGATTACAAGCACCCACCACCATGCCCAGCGAATTTTCGTATTTTTAGTAGAGATGGGGTTTCATTGCATTGGCCAGGCTGGTCTCAAACTCCTGACCTTGTGATCCACCTGCTTTAGTCTCCCAAAGTGCTGGAATTACAAGCGTGAACCAGTGTGCCGGCCTACAGTTTATATTTTTCTTAATCATATGTATTCTCCCTCATAATAAATCTTTAAATATTTTTAAAAATACAGTTTAAATGATCTTCCACTATATTTGATGCTGTAGGAAGATGAACTGTGATCATCTCGTAGCTCTGGGCTCTGCCGCCCACCCACAGGGGTAGGCAGACCCGTAGCAGGTGCACTTCACCAGATCCCTGTTACTCAAAGTGTGTTCTGAGGGCCAGCATGCTGGCATCTCCTTAAACTTTGTAAGAATTGCAGAATCTCACTCTTCAGCCTGATCAACAGGCTCAGAACTGTTCTGGGGTGACTGAATCACCCAGGAGGTTCACATGCATGTTAAAGTTGACAATCGTTGAACTAGATGATTTCCCACAAACTTCTGGTGCTGCTTTAATAATAATTAATTAATTAAATAAAGTGGGGAAATCAACAAACACTCACTGAGCATCTAATGGGAGCCTGGCACTGGACTATTTAATATGAGGAAGACAGAGATGATGAAGATAACTTCTCTTGGGAGTTTTCTAGCTGGGAACAAGGAGGCAGCAGTGACCTGGATCCATGAAACCAGTCACTGGTCCCACTGGAAATGACTGAGCTATTCTTACTGGGATTGTCCATCCTTAAGGAGAAGTGAACACAAAGGAGATTGATGATCTCAACCTGGGGAGCTTAAAACAGTAAAGATAATTGTCCTTTTTTATATCCCCTTCCCCACACCCCTGCCTATTTCCAGACCTATTAACAAATTCTTCGCTGTTCTCATCTATCATTTTTACATCCCCACCCTATCATTAGTGTATGGAAGAGTAAATACGGAAAACAAACAAACAAAAAGCTACCTGATATGAAGAAGAAATAACAATGCATTTTAAACAGATTAATAACAAGCAGTTTCCCTAAGGCAGCCCTTAGGGTGCATAATGTGTTAAGTCTGTGGATTGCAGATACCTGTTTACAGTCTAAGCTTCCAGTGTGCTCTCCTTTGACTCTGTTACTCATAATTCATGGGTTCATTGAAAGTTGCACGGGAATAAATGCTTTTCAGTATTTTATAAAGCCCTCCTTTTCTCCCCCTGAGACAGGGCTATGTGAAGCAGTTACAGTTTGACGTTGTACAGGGTGACATTTTTTGCCTAAAGACAATGGGATCTGCACTGTTAGAAAAAAATGTAAAGGCAGAAAAGGCAATAAAGTCAGTGGAAGCCTAATATGCCTGTTTCTCCTGTTGTCTGCAGTACAGCTGTGTCACTAAAGGTGACAATCGTGGCAAAGTGTGACCTGCAGACATGGGCACATTGGTGGAGAGGAAGATGAGGCTACAACCAGTGGGTTCCCTGGGAGGGTGGGCCGAGGGATTCTGTGAGCAGGCTTCCTGGTTCCTCTGAACCTCAGTGCCTGGAGGGAAAACAGCATGTTCAATTCTGCCCCTGAGAAGTGAAGACCCTCAATTCTGGTAACACTCCTTGAAGACATGTACGATGCTCTGGTCCTGCTTTTGCCCATTGTCATGAACATATTTTCCATATCAGCCACCTCTGTTTCCCACAAGCTCCATTTCAAGCTCATTCATTCCAATGCACTCTACTCCTGATCACTTAAGTTGCTCTCTCTAAGTCTACCAATGACCTCTTAAGTTCCCGGTCCAGTGGTCTTCCGGAAGGTCTTCCGCTAAGACTTGACTTCGATATTTGAAACAATTTTCTTTTAACATTCTCTCTTCCATTGGTACCTCGTTATTTTGTTGGTTTTCAGCACATCTGGTCTTCTCTTCTGTGTTTCCTTTAATGGCTTGACCCTTCACCGTGTCTGTGAAACACAGTCACTTCCCAAGGTCCAGTTCCTGCCTCTTGCTAGCGACACTTTCATCTTTTGACACTCATCCACTCCAGTAGTTTCCAACGACACTTCGCTGCAAATGCCTCCAAAATACACTTACGAAAATCTCAGTTCTCCCCTAGGATCAAATAATACATGTCCCACAGCTTGACTGGTATTTGCATATGATTGACAATATTTCCACTGACCAGCACCTAATTTTAAGATTAGCCATCTCCCAAGCTGAGCGCTAGCCTTATCGACATCAGGAAGTCTTCAGTGGCTTTGAAGCCTAGAATAACCTCTCTTCCTCCCTTTGTCAGCTGAGAGTCATAAAGTCATCCTTGATCTTTGCTATTTCACAGAGCCATTTTTCTCCCCAAGACAGTGCAGCGTTGAGAAGTTTGATGGTATGCAGAGTGACTTTTCTACTTTGCATTATTTCTGCCTTGCATACCTGCAAAATCATTTAGCACATATTTGTTGGGTGTCTACTCTATGCCATGGGTTATTCTGTGTGTCTACCATGTGGTCATTTAGCACGTATTTATTGAGTGTCTACTGTGTTTCAGGGGCTGTTCTATGTGCTAGGAATAGAGGGATCAACAAAAAAGGATTTGCCATCAAGGAGCTTATATTCTGGAATGGGAGGAAGACCTGGCATATACAATTGACGCTTGAACAATGTGGGGATTAGGGGTGCCAACCCTGCCCCTGTTATCAAAAATCCACATATAACTTTTGACTTCTTCGAAAAGTAACTATGAATGGCCTACGGTTCACTGGAATTCATACTGATAACAAACAGCTGATTAACACATATTTTGCATATTTTATGTATGTTATATACTGTATTCTTACAATAAAGAACACAGCAGGAGGAAGGAAGAAACAAAGATGACTCTCACACATTAAGCCTGAGCAACTGGGAAAAGGAGATGTCAAAAGATGGAAGGTTTGGGCTGCGAGAATGTGGAATTTGGCTTTTGACATTTTTTGTTTTGTAGACATAAGGTCTTGCTCTGTTGGAAATGCTGGAGTTCAGTGGTGCAATCACAGCTCACTGTAGCCTTGGACTCCTAGGCTCAAGTGATCCTCCCGCTTTAGTTTCCCGAGCAGCTGTGACTACAGGCACAAGCCACTAGGCGCGGCTAATTTTTTATTTTATTTTTTGTAGAGACAAGGCCTCATTTTGTTGGCCAAGCCGATCTCTAACTCCTGGCCTCCTGAGTAGCTAGGACCACAGGTGCAAGCCACCACATGCGGCTTGGACTTTTTAAGTTTGAGGCGAGTATAGTATTAGACATCCAGGTGAAGAATCAAGGAAGCAATTTGTTAAACATGCCCCAATTACCTCACCCTTAGATGACCACTGCACTGAAAATACAGCTTTTAAAATGCTTCGGAACAAAAGGAAGTAGACCCCATGGGAAATGAACGAGGCAGATTACACAAGCTGCTACTGCGCTTTTGTGCGCTACACGCTGAGAAACAGTCATCAGACATATAAAGTCGTTTCCATTACATAATCAAATTATTCCTTCAGGTAGGCCTAGCCATTTTCATATTTTTAAATCAATACTTTGGAGCATTTGAGACAATTTTTCTTACTCTTTTTTTAAAGGATGAGTATCCCTTTTATTTTTAAAGTTGTATATAGATTTTCATTTGATTTTAGAATTGGGGGTACATGTGCAGGTTCGTTACATGGATATATTGCATGATGCTGAGGTTTGGGCTTCTATGGAACTCACTGCCCAAATGGTGAACATAATACCCAATCCTTAGTGTTTCAGCCCTTGCCCCCTCCTTTCCTCCCCATTTTTGGAGTCACCAGTGTCTACTGTCCTCATCTTTATGCCCATGAGTACACAATGTTTAGCTCCCACTTGTAAGTGAGAACATGTGGTATTTGGTTTTGTGTTTCTGTATTAGTTCACTTAAGATAATGGCTTCCAGCTGCATCCACATTGCTGCAAAGGACACGATTTCATTCTTTTTTATCACTGTCAATTGTCTTACTCTTGATGCAGAACATATCAGTGTAGTATAAGGTGAAAGGCAATAGTCACAGAGTTGATGAAATCACTTTATTTTGTTTACAAACAATAGTGGGTAAAGTGTCCCATAGAGAGTGGAATAGTAGACACTGGAGACTCCTAAGGGTGGGAGGGTGGGAGGTAGGTGAGGAATGGAAAGCTACCCATTGGGTACAATGTACACTATTTGGGTGATAAACACACTAAAAGCCCAGACTTCACCACTATGCAATATATCCACGTAACACAAATGCACTTGTGCCCGCTAAATCTGTTTCTTAAAAAAGGTCTTGCAGTGTGCCTCGGTGGATGCCAAGAAGGAGTACTGGGAACTGGCCTTTCCTGCAACAGAGAGAACGCCTCCAGGACGAGGATCAGCCAAACGCTCTGACCATGGCCATGTGCATTAAGTACACACCGACGAGAGCCCAAGCATATAATTAATTGCACCAAAATGTCCAGGAAGCCTACACAACTGATTTTCAGTTCCCATTTATTATTTATCAGACAAGTGATAAGTTGCACTGAAACTATGCCAATGATAGTTGGCCTATAACTGTGATAGGACCTTTGGTGATATACATTCCTCTTATGAGATTTCTATTCCTTAAAATATGCTGTGATTTTCTTTTTGTCTCCTATGTTATACAGATAAAAATCCCTGTTTTCCACTTGTTTTTTTTCTCTGTGACTGCCCTCTATTTCACTTCATCATTATTCTGTTTTCTTTCTTGAACTCTAATGGAAAAGATCGGAGTGCTGAGACTGAAGGAAAATAAAAAACCTCCAGGACCTACACAGAAGTGCAACCCTGGCTAATCAAACTCCACAGCTTCTGCACAGCAAAAGAAACAGTCATTAGAGTGAATTGGCAACCAACAGAATGGGAAAAAAATTTTGCAATCTACTCATCTGACAAAGGGCTGATATCCAGAATCTACAAAGAACTAAAACAGATCTACAAGAAAAAAACAAGCCCATTCAAAAGTGGGCGAAAGATATGAACAAATACTTTACAAAAGAAGACATACATGAGGACAACAAACATATGAAAAAATGCTCATCATCACTGGCCATTAGAGAAATGCAAATCAAAACTACACTGAGATACCATCTCACGCCAGTTAGAATGGCGATCATTAAAAAATCTGGAGACAACAGATGCTGGAGAGGATGTGGAGAAATAGAAACACTTTTACACTGTTGGTGGGAGTGTAAATTAGTTCAACCATTGTGGAAGACAGTATGGCGATTCCTCAAGGACCTAGAAATAGAAATTCCATTGACCCAGCAATTCCATTACTGGGTATATATCCAAGGATTATAAATCATTCTACTATAAGGACACATGCACACAAATGTTCATTGCAGCACAGTTTACAACAGCAAAGACCTACAACCAACTCAAATGCCCATCGATGATAGACCAGACAGGGAAAATGTGGCATATATACACCATGGAATACCATGCAGCCATCAAAAATGATGAGTTTGTGTCCTCTGTAGGGACATGGATGAAGCTGGAAACCATTATTCTCAGCAAAC
>CAUYUD010099175.1:0-20684 GCA_963575295.1 Alouatta caraya | reverse complement strand
CCCAGCTACTCGGGAGGCTGAGGCAGGAGAATTGCTTGAACCCAGGAGGCGGAGGTTGCGGTGAGCCGAGATCGCGCCATTGCACTCCAGCCTGGGTAACAAGAGCGAAACTCCGTCTCAAAAAAAAAAAAAAAAAATCCCCACTTTCCCTGTTGTGTTTGGAGCTGAGTTCAATCTTCCTCCCCTACTGCAGTAGTCTTGACTCCTCGCTATAGTTTGGATGTTTTTCCCCCAGACTCACGTTGCAATCTGATTCCCAACATTGGAGGTGGGGCCTAATGGGAGGAGTTGGGATCATAAGGACAGATCCCTCATGAATATCCTGGTGCAGTCCTCAAGCTGATGAGTAAGTTCTTACTCTGTTAGCTCCCATGAGAGCTGTTGTATAACAGAAGCCTGGCGTCTCCCTCCCTGCCCCCTCTCTTGCCATGTGACTCTGTACACACCACTGTCCTTCACCTTCCACCAAGAGTGGAAGCCACCAAAGGCCCTCAACAGAAGCCCAATCTTCCAGCCTGTAGGATCATGGGCCAAACAAACCTTTTTTATTTTTTGATAAATTACTCAGCCTCAGGTATTCCTTTATAGCAAGTTTGTCCAAACTGCAGCCTGAGGGCTGCATGAGGCCCAGGACGGCTTTGAATGTGACCCAACACAAATTCATAAACTTTCTTAAAACATAATGAGATTTATGCACAGATTTTTTGTTTGTTTGTTTCAGTTCATCAGCTATCATTAGTGTTAGCATATTTTATGTGTGGCCCAAGACAATTTTTCTACTTCCAATGTGGCCGAAGGAAAGCCAAAAGATTGGACACCCCTATATAGCAACACAAAACACACTAAAGACACCCCTATTCCAATAGGCTTGAATAAAATCTTCCTTGCCATTTTTAACAAGTTCAGAATAATTCCTCTTTAACAGTTTCAATACTACCCCAAAACTCAGCTGCTAGAAACCACTATTTGGTTTAGCTCACAGCGTGGGAGGGGCATGGGGGAGACAGTCTGTCTCCGACCCATGAGGAGTCAGCTGGGAGCTGGGGCTGAGCTGGCACTTCCATGATGGCATCTTTACTCCCACGTCTGGCACCTCGGGCCTTTCTGGCCTCTCCTTCTCTTCCTGGCAGCTCATCCTCCAGGGCTTCTCACTGTGGCCTCTCCAGCACAGTGGGTGCAGGCATTCCTGACACATCTTGCATGGGGTGGCAGCTGACATTCCTGAGTGAGTGTCCTACCAGAGCCTGGAGAAGTTACAGAGCTGAAAGTCCCACGTGTCACTTCTGCCACATGTTAGTGGCCAAGCAAGTCTCTGAGAATGGCTCAGAGTCAGAGAAGGGAGAAACAGAGTCCACTCCCAATGAGCAGGTGGCTTGCATGTCCGGGGAGGTGGCATCTTAGAGACAAGCTACCCATCTACTATCATCTGTTCCAGGTTTCACTATTCTCAAAACAGGACACTCAGCCAGGCGCAGTGGCTCATGCCTGTAATTCCAGCACTTTGGGAGGCCAAGGTGGGTGGATCACCTGAGATCAGGAGTTTGAAACCACCCTGACCAACAAACAAGACGAAATCCTGTCTCTTAAAAAAAAAAAAAAAAGACGACTTTAAAATAGTAATTGTTTTACAATGTCCTGGATGTTAATTCCAGTGCATTTGTGGTTTCTCTTGTATTTTACATATGTGAAAGGATAAAATGAATAGTTTGTAATTACTTTCTTTTTTTTTCCCCAGAGTCTTCTTCTGTCACCCAGGATGGAGTATAGTGTCGTGATCTCAGCTCACTGCAGCCTCTGCCTCCCAGATTAAAGCAATTCTCCTGCTTCAGCCTCCCAAGTACCTGGGACCACAGGCACATGCCACCATGTTCAAACAATTTTTGTATTTTGAGTAGAGACAGGGTTTCGCCATGTTGGCCAGGCTGGTCTTGAACCCTTGACCTCAAGTGATCTGCCGGCCTTGGCCTCCCAAATTGCTGGGATTACAGGTATAAAGTACCACACCCAGCTTGTAATTACTTTCTATCATTTAAATCACGTGGTTGACTGGGTGTGGTGGCTCATGCCTGTAATCCCAGCACTTTGGGAGGCCGAGGCAGGGAGATCACAAGGTCAAGAAATCGAGAGCATCATGGCCAACATGGTGAAAACTCCATGTCTACTAAAATTAAAAAAAAAAAAAAAAACTTAGCTGGGCGTATAGTCCCAGCTACAGGGAGGCTGAAGCAGGGATTCAATCGCTTGAACCCAGAAGGCCAAGGTTGCAGTGAGCCAAGATAGCGCCACTGCACTCCAGACAGGGGACAGAGCAAGACTCTCTTTTTTTTGTTTTTGTTTTTTTTTTTAAGACTCTATCTCAAAATAAATAAATAAATAAATAAATCAGGTGGTTATAAAGAGTCACCTTTGCTCCAGTTCCCAACAAGGTCCTCATCTCCATCTGAGACCACCTCAGCCTGGACCTTCTTATTCACACCACTATCAGCATTTTTGTCAAAGCCATTCAACAAGTCTCTAGGAAGTTTCAAACTTTCCCACTTTTTTTTTTTGAGATGGAGCCTCGCTCTGTCACCCAGGCTGGAGTACAGTGGCTTGATATCGGCTCACTGCAAATTCTGCCTCCTGGGCTCACCGAATCCTCTGCCCCCAGGGTTCAAGCAATTCTCCTGCCTCGGCCTCCTGAGTAGCTGGGATTACAGGCGTGCACCACCATGCCCAGCTAATTTTTGTATTTTTAGTAAGGACAGGATTGCATCATGTGAAATGGTCTCGAACCCCTGACTTCATGATCCACCCACCTCGGCTTCCCAATGTGCTGGATTACAGGTATGAGCCACCTCACCTGGCCACTTTCCCACATTCTCCTGTCTTCTTCTGAACCCTCCAAACTGCTCTAACTCAGTTCCAAAGTCACTTTCACATTTTCAGATATCTTTTCAGTAACATCCCACTTCACTGGTACCAATTTACTGTATTAGTCCATTTACACGGGGCTGATAAAGACACACCAAAGACTGGGGAAGAGGTTTAACTGGACTTACAGTTCCACTTGGTTGGGGAGACCGCAGAATCATGGTAGAGGGTGAGAAGCATTTCCTCCATGGCAGTGGCAAGAGAGACTAAGAAGCAAAAGCGGAAACTCCTGATAAACCTATGAGATCTCGTGAGACTTATTCATTATCACGAGAATAGCAAAGGAAAGACCGGCTCCCATGATTCAATTACCTCCATGTGGGTCCCTCCCACAATATAGGGGAATTCTGGGAGATACAATTCAAATTGAGATTTGGGTGGGAACACGCCAAACCTATCAATCCCTAACAACTGCGCTTAGGTAGTTACTGAAATTAAAGTCTAGTTTTGCCCCCCAGGTCTGTTCCCACCTCCTGACTCCTGACTTTTTCAGCTCAGTAAAGACGCAGGTTATCTCCTCAAGCTGGAAAGCAGAAGTTATCTTTGATTCCTCGGTTTCCTTCACCGCGCAAACCAGCAAATTCTGCCAAATTCCTCCCTGTTCTCTATCCCCAATGCAGCCTAGGTGCTATCCCCAATATCACTCTCCCAGCCTCTGTGCTCTCACACACAGTCCCCCAAACGCACCCTTCACTCGGCAACAAAAGGGATTTTAAATGCACACATCAGTTCATGCATTTAGTTAAAACCACTGAACAGCTTTTTCTCACGTGGAGAAACAGAGCCCCTCACCATGTCTTTCGAATGTTTCTGATCTAGCTCTAAAACTTCGTGTTGAGCCACTCTCTCCCTCCCCTCTTATTTGCTCCAAGACTTTTTTTTTTTTTTTTTGAGACGGAGTTTCGCTCTTGTTACCCAGGCTGGAGTGCAATGGCGCGATCTCGGCTCACCGCAACCTCCGCCTCCTGGGTTCAAGCAATTCTCCTGCCTCAGCCTCCCGAGTAGCTGGGAGTACAGGCGCGCACCACCACGCCCAGCTAATTTTTGTATTTTTAGTAGAGACGGGGTTTCACCATGTTGACCAGGATGGTCTCGATCTCTTGACCTCGTAATCCACCCACCTCGACCTCCCAAAGTGCTGGGATTACAGGCGTGAGCCACCGCGCCCGGCCTCTACCAATATTTTTTAAATGACCAGGCATGGTGGTGTGCACCTATGCTCCCAGGGAGGCTGAGGTGAGAGGATCACTTGAGCCTGGGAGATGAAGACTGCTCAAGCTGTGATCATGCCGCTACACCCTAGCCTAGGTAACAGAATGAGATCGTGTCTCCAACACAAAAAAGTGTCTATCATTCAATCTATAATTTTATATGGTTGAGATCAGCCTCCAAATATGATTATTTTTGCCTTGTTTTTCTTACTTAATATGCCAGACTTTTCCCCATGTTATTACAAACTCATTGTAAGCATCTTTGGAGCATAATTTACTTAATCATTTCCTCATTATAGGACATTTAGGCCGATTCTAATTACTCACTATCACAAATTACCCTGTGAGGAATAAGCGGCGCTCTTCCTGAGTCTTTGTGTGGACTTCCAATTCGTTTCTTAGGATCAATATATCCAAATGGGCTTGAGAGAGTTTTTCAGATTCCAAATGTAGCTGTTGAAGTCATTTACGTTATAGGTACATGCCACTGGCGTTTCCCATCTGGGCACTGATGTGCTATCACCCTGGAATGCCCGTTAGTTACTAAGTCTAAAAGCCACATGGAGCCCGACTAGTCCCACCCTGGCTTTGCACAGCATTGTCTGGAGGTAGGAGAGTTCGAGCCTCCCTAAGCCTCACTCTCTTTGGTCACGACAAACACAGCTGTGACTGCCAGGTGCAGAACTGGTAAGGATTAAAAACAATGCAGGCGCATGCTCAGCACAATGCCTGGCACACAGCAGTGTTCAGTAAATGATGACTCACATGAACAGTTTTTAAAATGCCTCTTTCCTAATTATTCCAGCAAAACGTTCCAGGGAAGACTCTGATCAGCCTGCCTGTAGTCACGCCCCTTTCCCGCAGCCAATTACTGTAGAGGTTGATTGGCCAGTTCTGGAGTTTTAAAGGGAGAATGAGGGAGCAGGAGAGGGAGCCTGTGGGGCTCCAGCAGAGTCAGGGAAGGGGAGATTACAAAAGCAGGAGGGGTGGTCAGTGTGCTTAGGT
Organism: Alouatta caraya; assembly: GCA_963575295.1. Taxonomy (NCBI): domain Eukaryota; kingdom Metazoa; phylum Chordata; class Mammalia; order Primates; family Atelidae; genus Alouatta; species Alouatta caraya. Next base: position 15,555 of record CAUYUD010099175.1, on the reverse strand, counting down.
CATCAGGGTTGCTACCTAGGACTTATCAAAGCCAGGCCCCTGCCCCGACCACCACAGCTGGGACATGGGGGCCCTCTCTTAGGCTAGAACAGACAGTAAATTCTTCTGGCAGCGTTGAAATTTCCCAGGGACGAACTTAAGCAGGGGATGCAGCCTTGAACTGTCAGAAACAACGCCAGGGTCTGTCTCCAACTCTTAGTGTTGGGAGGTGGAGGAAATCAGTTGACATGACAGTCTGCAGTTTCTAGAGGCCAAAGCTGAGGCTGAGAGTGAGCTCAGAGGAGCCTGCATTGGTCCAGAAGAGAGTCTCTGTCAGACCCCAGATGTCCACCTCCTTGCCTTCCTCTACCATGCCCCCCGTGTGCCTGTCACCCACACACCATGTAAGATGCCCAAGGTAGGGCTTCCATCTCCACGTCCCTGGAACCCACGACAGGGCGTGTTGAGGGATGAATTCTCAGTTAACTCACTGACTGCCCAGTGGTGGACAAGAGGGAGGAACCACACATGGCACTACACCTTGCACAGAAGGACTTCAAAGGCTCAGATCTCCACGCCCAAATGCAAGGATTTTGATCCAGACACTCTGGACTTGTACAGCTGAAGGATTGATTTAAAAAAAATAAAATAAAAAGCTTCTCGACAGTCCTGATGTTTGGTCGGGACGGGGCCCACTGGTTCTGTACAGGTAGATGTGCCTGTTTCAAATGCTGCCTTCTGCTGAGCGAAGATGGATCTCCAGGTAACTCCTGCCCAGGCCCTCCCCTCCCAGCCTCCACCAGGCCCAGCTGGGCACAGGAGCCATAGAACCCTCACCAGCCCTGGGGGTGCTGAGTCCTGAGACTAAGGTCAGGGTTTAAGGGCAATTAGGTGAAGGAAACCCCTCAGCCAGTGTTGGCTTAAGACTGTTTAGGCCTTTTAAGGTAACTTCTGCTGGGTTAGAGCTCCCGTTAGCAAGCAAGCCTACTTCTCATGGCACTGCCAACTCTTTTGGGTTCCTTACTGGGAAGAAGGGCAGGATCTTTCCTGCCTATTCCTGGAGTCCCTGGTTGTAATATAATCAAACCCAACTCAGTTCAACCACTTCTTTTATGGGAGCCATATATCATAGACTGTCAGGGTAGGAGAGGCCTTCAAGATCATCTCATCCACCAACCTTGAGAGTGGGGAAACTGAGGCCTTGGGTTGCTGGCACAGGTCTTCCAGCCAGGCTCTGTTCAGAAGAGCAAGTCCTGCTGTTTTGCCAAAGCCTGTCAAAGCTTGGGCACAACTGCCTGGACTGATGTCCTTGCTCGGGCTGAACCCCTTCTGGTGACTCTGGTGACAGTAGTTCTGTCAGTTCATGAGGAGAACTAACGTTAGCACTCCTTTAAGGATTTGATTGTGAAAAACTGTAGAAAGGGAATATTGGAATTTGCTTGATTTGCCCATTCCTTGGAAGCATCTCAAAGTCTAGTTCAAAATCGCACAACTTCAAAGGCAGAAAGAAACGCTTGGAAGAGAGGAGATGAAGAGGGCAAGGAGATCCAGGGCTGTTTCTAGGTCGTAATGGCCACACCCAAGACTGCTCCCTGTGTGGGTGGACGGAAGGACTGGACTAAGGCAAGGGGGAGCAAAGGTCAGTCCATTTCCTTAGTGACACGCAGGAAAGGAGGCCAGAGCCTTGCTGGCTTCTCCAGGGCTGCCAGGGTGGACCCGAGGGAGGTTTTCAGATGGCAGCATAAGGACTTGCGGGGAGAATGTTTGCTCCTGGCAAACACTGTGGCTCCGACGGCCACTGTCTGTTAAATAGCGTTATTTAAACCTTGACAGTCACTTAGATGCAGAGCTGGCAGATTAATTTTTTCTTAAATCTTTAGCCGGTGGAAATATATCAAAATGCAGCTTTTAAAACCAGACAGTGACAAAACAGAAGCCCTATCTGTGTTTGGACAGTGTCTGGTGATGTCACACTCCGGGAGTCGTTCCCCTCTCGGGGAGGGAGGACCTCGGGGGTAGTCCTCTGTGGTCACAGCTGTATCCCAGACGCTCTCTAAGTATGAGTCTAATGAATAACCAACGACCCCGTAAATACACCTGAAGCACCTGCTACGTGGCTGCCCTCAGCAGGGCGGACACAATGACAGGGACCAAAGCTGATGCTGCCCTCAAGGCAGGGAAGCAGAGAAGATCCTCAGACAAGTGCATGATATTCGAGGGGGATCTCAAGGACTACAGGAGCACCTCAGGAGGACCTGGGAGCAATCAGGGAGGGCTCTCTAGAGGTGGTGATCCCTGCACTTGAACAACAAATGGGATTCACAGATAAATAAAGTGTGAAGGGGCATCCAGGAATCTGCTCCTTCGCTCATCCGTTCCTCAACTCAACAGACATTCATGGAGCTCGACTCTGTGCACGACTGACGAGGGTAACCCGAGATGGTGGAGCACTGTCACCAAGGAGCTGACAGTCCGTGAAGACAGACACCCATGGGACAGCCCGCATCAGCGCAGGAGACAAATGAGGAAGGGTCTGCCAGGAGGAGACCCAGCCCAGGATGAAGGAAGAGCCCTGAGCGGGGCTGGAGAGCACAGCACAGTGGGGAGCAGGGCAGCAGGAAGGCAGGGGGCTAACGCAGAGGCAGCGGCAGCAAACCCACAGGGGTGAGAAGCCTGGGCCAGAGCGGGCTCAAAGGCCTGGGGAGTAGCACAGAGGGAGCCAAACTGCCTTTAGGGGGGCACCCCTGCAGGGGTGGGGGGGCCCCAGTGGGACGTGTTGCATCTCCCAACCGGAGTGAGTAGAGCCTAGGGAGGGCATCGGGAGAGGGTGCAAAACACAGGCGGGTGATGGTCCGGGAGGGTGGGCATCGGGAGAAGGAGTCAGACAGGCAGGTGATGGTCTGGGAGGGTGGGCATCAGGAGAAGGAGTCAGACACAGGCGGGTGATGGTCCAGGAGGGTGGGCATCGGGAGAAGGCACCAGACACAAGAGGTGGTGACAGTCTGGGAGGGTGGACATCAGGAGAAGTTGCCAGACACAGGCGGGTGACAGTCTGGGAGGGTGGGCATTGGTAGATGGAATCAGACACAGGCGGATGATGCTCTGTGCCTTTGGGGTTTGAAGCTGCATCCAGGGGTACTGGTCCAGCCACTCTGCACTTAGCCCTTCTCCCAGTTGGGCACCAGCAGGGCTCCTGTGCAGGCCCCTGGCTCTCCTGTCAGCTCATAGTCTTCCACATGGAAAATGACCTCCCCAAGTCCTGTGAGGGCTGGGCTCACACCTGGCTCCACTGAGGTCCCGGCACACCCAGCCTCCCCAACTTGGCTGTGGTTGGACCTTCCTGGACCCGTTCTATGGCTGAGGTGACAGCTTACTACAAACAGAGAGGCATCAAACAGGGCAGATTTGCTGTCCTGCCATTCTGTGGGACCGAAGTCCAAAGTGGCCGTGTTCCTTCCGGGGTCTGCAGGGGAGAACCCATTTCCTTGCCTGATCTAGCTCCAGGGACCACCTGTGTAGCCGGCTCATGTCCCACATCATCTTGACCTCCACCTCCATCATCTCATCTCCCCTCTGCCTCAAACCCTACTGCCCCCTACTCGTGAGGACCCTTGTGATTGGGCCCACCAGGGAATCCAAGGGGCCAAGGGGCTCCCAGAGCTGTCTGGAGCGCCTTCCTACAGGCCTCAGGCCACACCACAGCCCCGAATCCTGTGGCCAGCCCCTCATCTCCCTCAGAGATCCCCCGAGCTCCCAGTGCACGAGCAAATGAATGATGTTTGTAACTATTTCCTGTATCATCAGAATCAAAAAAGCGTTAACTGGAGATTTTCAAATCCTCCTCTAAACCAAGGTAAGAAGCATCTTCAAAGATGTAAATATCTGGTCCTCATTAACTTGAAATTTGTGCATTCTGCAAAGCTTGGCATTGACCATTAAAAGCAGGAAGGACATGAGGAAGAAGGGGAGGAGGGAAAGAAGAAATGCCGCAGCACCCTGCTGCATGACAGGAGCTCTGCTGGGCACTGGGCATCTATTACGCAGTGCTCACAGCAATCACGGGAGAGCGGTCACTGGCTGGCCCACCTGTATCTGCAAATTCTGCATGCATGCATTCAACCTGCCACGAATCAAAAATATTTAATAAATAAAAATAACAATACAAAAAATGCAGTCTAACAACTATTTATGTAGTATTTACTTTGCATTGGGTATTACAAATAATCTGGAAGTGATTTTAAATATATGGAGAGGGCCTGGCATGGTGGCTCACGCCTGTAATCCCAGCACTTTGGGAGGCCAAGGCAGGTGGTTCCCTTGAGGTCAGGAGTGCAAGACCAGCCTGGCCAACATGGTGAAACCCCGTCTCTACTAAAAAATACAAAATTAGCCAGGTGTGGTGGTGGGCACCTGTAATTCCAGCTACTTGGGAGGCTGAGGCAAGAGAATCACTTGAACCCAGGAGGTGGAGGTTGCAGTGAGCTGAGATCACACCACTGCACTCCAGCCTGGGCGACAGCACAAGACTGTCTCAAAAACTAACAAACCTACATACATACAGATGTACATACATACATCTGTGCATACATGCATACGTACAGACATACATACAGATGTACATACATACATACAGATGTACATACATACAGATGTACATACATACATCTGTGCATACATGCATATGTACATACATACAGATGTACATACATACAGATGTACATACATACGTGTGCATACATGCATATGTGCATGCATACATACAAGTGTACATACATACAGATGTACATACATACAGATGTACATACATACATACAGATGTACATACATACATCTGTGCATACATGCATACGTACATGCATACATACATATGTACATACATACAGATGTACATGCATACATATGTGCATACATGCATGTGTACATACATACATACATAAATGGGAGAATATGCATTGCTTAAATGCAGATACTACAGCATTTTCTATAAGGGACCTGAGCATTGTTGGATTTTGGTATCTGAGGCATCAGGGATCGGAGGGGCATATCCCAGAAGCAACCTCCTGTGTATACCAAGGGGCGACTGTACTCATTTTTATCCCCTGGGTGTGGTAGGTGGTGTTAGTGTCAGGCTTTCATTGTGCTTCCCACATAGGCCATCCCTCTACAGGATGCCCTCTCTTTTCCACTGACACTGGGCTTGGCCAGGTGACTCATTTTGGCCACAAAGATCTGAGCAGCACTGACATGTCCCACTTCTCAAAGAAGCATTAAGAGCCACTGCATGGTTCTTCTCTCTCTCTTTTCCCCTGTGCCTCAACATCAACAATGTCCCAGATCAGGTTGCTCCCCAGCCTGGGTCTCAGACGGCACAGCCAGAGCCACTCCTGATGAATGTGTCATGGGAGCGAGACCTTAAGGGATGTTTGTTACTGCAGCAGAACTTAGCCTGAGCTGACTGACAGATAAGGAAGCCAGGACTCAGGGAGGCTGAGCGGCTTGGAAATCAAGAATTTGATCGCAGAGCCCAGAATGGAATTCATGCCTTCCAAATATCTGCTTGGTCCTGTTGCTTCTCCAGGCAACTTTGTAACAGCTAACAGTAGCAAATAGACAGGACCCAACAGGCAGTGAGCTTTCACTGAAGCCAGCATCTACGAGTTCATGATTTTTTAAAAGCAGCAACAGCTAACATCTATTGATTATTTTTGAGTCAGACATTGTGTCAAATGCTTTGTAGTCTTTTATCCACTCTTCATGTGACCCTATGAGGTAGGAGAGCCTTCATTTTACAGATGAGAAGACTGGGTTCATGTTACTTCATTCTAGGGAAAATCTACCTTATTCTTTCTAAAATCTGTGTAATGTCCACAATAGGAATGTAGGTATCTGCATCCATCCCTTATCAATAAATATTTTGGAATTATAAACAATGCTGCAATTGTTGACCGGGAACACACATTCCTACAATCTTCGGCTACTGTTTCTATGGGGTAGAGTCCCAGAAGTAGGGTTGTAGAGTCAAAAATATGTACTGCTGGGTGCAGTGGCTCATGCCTGCAATCCCAGAACTTTGGGAGGCCAAAGTGGGTAGATCACTTGAGTCCAGGAGCTGGAGACCAGCCTAGGCAACATGGTGAAACTCTGTCTCTGCAAAAAAATTTTTTTAATTAGCCTGGTGTGGTGGCACACATCTGTAGTCCCAGCTACTAGGGAGGCTGAGGTGGGAGGATCACTTGAGCTTGAGAGGTAGAGGGGGCAGTGAGCCAAGATCATGCCATTGCACTCCAGCCTGAGTGACAGAGCAAGACCCTGTCTCAAAAAGAAAGAGAGAGAGAGAGAGAGAGAGAACAAAAGAAAAAGAAAGAAAGAGAGAGAAAGAAAGAAGGAAGGAAGGAGAAAGAAAGAAGAAAGAAAGAAAGAAAGAAAGAAAGAAAGAAAGAAAGAAAGAAAGAAAGAAAGAAAAGAGAGAAAGAAAGAAGAAAGAAAGAAAGAAAGAAAGAAAGAAAGAAAGAAAGAAAGAAAGAAAGAAAGAAAGAAAGAAGAAAATACATGTTGAGTTTTTATGTAAAGTAAAACTGTTATCTATCAAAAAAACAAAACAGCTGTTATCTATGTGATACGGTTTGGCTGTGTCCCCATCCAAATCTCATCTTGTATTCCCACGTGTTGTGAGAGGGACCCAGTGGAAGGTAACTGAATCATGGGGGCAGGTCTTTCTTGTGCTGTTCTTGTGATAGTGGGTTAAGTCTCACAAGATTTGCTTGTTATTATAAAGGGGAGTTTTCCTGCACAGGCTCCTCTCCTTGCCTGCCATCATCCACATAAAATGTGACTTGCTCTCCCTTGCCTTCCACCATGATTGTGAGGCTCCCCCAGCCATATGGAACTGTAAGTCCAATTAAACCTCTTCCTTTTGTAAATTGCCCAGTCTCAGATATGTCTTTATCAGCAATGAAAATGGACTCATGCACTATGGGACTGATTTCCATTCTCACCAAGCAAATAAGAGCAGCTATTTGCTAATACCGTTACTAGTCCTAGACCTTAGCAATATGTAAAGCTTTTGCAAAACTGATAGCTACAAAAATATCTCATTGTGTTTTCATTTAGTTTCTTTTGGTTGCCAGTGAGGATGTGTGTCTGTGCAAACGTCCACCAGCCATTTGATTCTATCTTCTGTGAAAAGCTGGCATCTGCGATTCCTCTTGCTGGGGTAGTTACTGGTATCTGTGGCCTTTTCCTCTGTCCCAAACCCATGCACTCTGGAGGGGGGTGGTCTCTGTATCTCTGCAGAACCTCACCAGCGTGAATCCCCACCTCATCCATGGGCATTCGGAGTGAATGGATGAGTGGAAATGACCATTTATTGAATGTGTTGACATTTATTGAATGTGCCTGGCACTGTGCTTAACAAGATGCACACGGGGTCTCATTTAACCCTCACGAAAACCTGCTGAATTAGGTATGCATCCATTACCTCACTCTGTAATTCCAAAGTCCAAAGAGTTCTAAAATCCAAAAGAGTTTCTACAGGTCATTGGGCACCAGTATCCACCATGAATTCTTGTGAGACCATTTATCATCTTTGCTTCCTGCCTTCACCTGCTCAGTCCTCTGTTGATACTAAAATATCCAATTCCATTTGGGGGTATTTACCCCAGAATCTGCTGCCAAGGTTAATAATTGTAATACACACTGTATTACCTGCAAAATCCAAAAGAAAAAGGCTGAAATGGGGAAACTAGCTGCCCTGAGGCGACAGCTAAGAAATCGCAGATTTGTGTCAGCATCCCCGTATTACAGATGAAGAAACTGTGGTTGGGAAATTGACAACTTTTCCATGATGCAGAGTTGTTAAAGGACAAGGCAAGAAACTAAGCTCTGACCCCAGTGCCAGTGTTCTTGACCCAAGTGTGATCCTGCTCTCTACTCCTGCTCTTAATGCCACAAGAGGTGTCCCCTGACTTGTGAGTTTGGGGAGCAAGAGCTTGGTGAGAACAGCACATTTGTAAAGGAAGCAAACGGCATGTCAGAGGCAAGGCAATCAAGCTGATGCATCTCCTTGGGATCTCCATTCCAGGATATCATGGCTCATAAATACCATGCAGGGTCTCAATCCAGAAGCCTGCATCCAGGGAGTAGAAGAGCTCTCTCCCCGAGGTGTGGCTGAAGTTGGCTGGGCTGGGAGGCAGGCTGGCTCCCTCTCTAACAGATCAGTTTAATTAAAAGCAGGATGGATGCTTGGCTCCTGTTGGAGACAATCATTAGACAATCAAAATGCTTGGGTACAAAGAAGTAATTGCATTTCACAGAGACCTTTCTGCCATCAAGACAGAATCAATCAGTAATTAAATTAGAGGTGAAAATGAGTTGCTCAGGCCCAAGGCTCACTGAGCACAGATCAAGTGAATCCCACTATGTGCTGTGAGCACACAGATGAGGGGGACACAGTCCCAGACACCAAAGTCCCCCAGCTAACCAAGCGGCCACTCAGGATGAAAGCACAGGGTGTCCTCACCAGGGACTGGAAGGGGCTTCAACACAATGGATTCTAAAGTGTCACAATAGTATATCTTCTCAGTTGAAAGAAAATTAAACAGAAAGGGGGCTGTAGCAGTTAGCTACCAGTGTATAAAAATCCAAAACTCAGTAGGGTATGAACAGTACATGCACTGGTTTATATTGATGAGACATCTGCAGATGAGCTGGGTGTCTGCGGATCTCAGCTGGGTTTGCTCCTGTGTGTGCAGGCTGTGGTCACTCTGGGACACTTCCAGACCAGCTATCTTATCCCCCTCTAGCACAGGTGGCCATCCCCCTCAGCCTCCTCTTGGGTGTCTTTCTGTGATTGTGAACTCCCTCAAGGAAACATCTTCGACTCCTCTTCTCCCTAAACAGGTTGCACTTCATGCTGAGCAGGATACTCCTAGTGGGCATTGATATGTGCCTCTACCTCCTGCAAAGTGGACAAGTAGATCAAATCCAGTCACCAGAATTCCTTTGCATTTTTTCAGAAGAGATTCCCGGAGCAGAAGCTGAGCTCTCAGCGCTCTGAAGATGGGCAGAACTTCTCTGTGTGAGACAAGGGGAAGAATTTCCAAGCTGCACCAGGAGGGAGCCAGGAAAGGAGGCTTCTGGTAGCAAGATGGCGGACACTGGAGCTTGCAATGTGACCCCTCCCACCAACCCCCAGCCTTCAAATCCTTCACAAATACTTGGATGTGGGGAGGGAGTTTCTGGAAACTCTGTGCCCAAACTGTCTCTGTTAAAATCTAAGCATTAGGTGTAGATGCTAGAAGCACAGAGCCAGTGAGGCATAGAAGCTGGCAGAAATAACTAGGCAGGAGCTGGACTGACTCCCTTAGAGCTGTGAAGGTGGGTTCAGATCAAGTGTGACCCACACTCTGAAGATCAGGAAGCCCTGCTAGCATCAGAGGGGAATCTGACACAATGGTGCCCTTGCAGAGCTTACAGTCTGGAGAAAGGCACACACAGAGGACTCTAAGACAAATGCTGTGTTGGAGAATGAAAAAGAAACCATGGGAATCCAGAAGAGAGGACAATTAACCTTCCTGAGGGTCAAGGAGGGCCCAACAGTAGAGAGGCTATTTGTGCTACACCTTAAAGGCTTTCACTGTCTGGAGGTAGAGGGGTCAAAAGCTCAGAGAGATGGAGCAAACCAAGATCCCTGGACCTGCCCCAGGTCCTGTGAGTCAGAATCTCAGATGGAGGGCTGGAGATGCTTCACCTTTATTAAAAGCTCCAGGCGATTCTGAGGCTCAGCCAGGTCAGGGAACCACCAGCCTGGAGGACGACCACAGCTGCAGCTGAGCCACTCTCAAGGGCACCTGCCTCCTCCTGCCCAGAATCATAGGGCACCATATGTGTGTGTCTGTGCATGCATATGTATGTATGTGTATGTACCTCTGTATATGCATGTGTGCATGTATGTACATGTGTACATGTGTGTATGTGTGCATACATGTGTATGTGTGAATCGCTGTGTGTATTGTGTATGTGTATATGTATGTGTATATATGTGTCCACATGCGAGTTCTTGTGTGTGTGCATATGCATGCATGTGTGTACATGTGTATATGTGTGTATGTGTGCATGTTTATGGGTGTATGTGTGTGCACGTGTTTGTGTGTACACATGTATGCATATGTGTGTGTGTGCATATATGTGCGTGTGTGAACATGCATGTGTGAATTGTGTGTGTGCATGCGTGTGTGTGCATATGTGTGCATGTTTATGGGGGGAGTGTGTGTACATATGTGTGTATGTTTATGTGTGTGTGTGTGTGTGTGTGTGTGTGTTGCCTGAGCTGGGGTGTGAGGGCTCAGTCCCTGTCACAGATTGGTGAGGTCTGGTTGGGGAGTCCTTTGCAGGAACTCAGAGGTTGTGTGCACCTCGAGGTGTCCTTCCTGCCTCCCTTCTCACCCCCATGAACAGGAGGCTCCTTCCCAGCCCTGTGGCTGCTCTTCGTGTCCAAGACTGTGAAGCCTACCAGTGCCGAGCAGCATGTTGTGCTGCCAGCCTGTGGAACATCTCGCTTTGCACCGGCTGTGAGCACATCCATCCCCTTGAGGACAGGCTCCATTTGTGCCACAAATGGAAATGAGCCTTCTGAGACAATTAGAATTTTTCAATAAGATGTGAGCTGGCATGCAGGGGGCCATGATGAAACGTCTTCACTCCAGATCTCCAGGGATTCCTTTTGTTGCTCCGCTCTGGTGGTGAGTGATGGAGCCAGGGGGAATGTGCACAGGCACAGCTTCCTCAGAGTTCCAATCCTGTAGGTGGATACACGGGGAGGCTGGGATCTCCTGGACACCCTCTCTGCTTGCAGAGGCACCTGTGAGAAGTTCAGGTAAACAGTCCTGGTTGCTGAGGAAAAGGAGCTGGGGTGGGGAGAGCATTTCTGACTGTGCATCCACTGATGCCCCTCCTCCGTCTATGGGCTCCCAGTGCAATCCCCTCTCCCTGGGCTTCACACATCTCCATCCCCAGCTGGGGGGATCTGCCAAGGTCTACCAATGCCCACGCCTCTGTTAGGATCCGCCTGGTGAGAGCTCACTGCTTTCGATGAAGGTGGGGAGAGGGAGTGCGCCTTAATTTTCTCTCTGAATCACCAAGATCGAGGGAGCTTGTGTAAAACTTGCAGCACATGTTGCTTGAGCACTGACTGTGTCTCTGGCACGAGGCAGGCATCAGAAGACAACGGTGAACCAGATGGACATGGATTCTGTCCTCAAGGGAGCCCAGCAGTGATGGACCACACTGGGAAACCAGAAGAGAGAGTCTGGAAGTGTTGGGGAAGCAGAGAAGAACTGAATCTCACCAAGTCCGAGGGCTTGGTAAGAACCCAGGAATCAGGGAGAGGGGGTGGTTCCTGCAGTTCGGCAGGACCCCCAGCCTAGCCACTGGCTACCTGATGCAGGAGGCCGCTGGCCCCAGTTTATAACCCGTCCACTGAGCCAGCGGCACTTAAAAAGTGGGTGGTCACTCAAAGCCTCAGAACCTGCCTCAGCAAAACTGCAAAATCACATTAAAATGAGAAGAATGGCTCCCTGCCTGTCTGCTGGGGAACCACCTTGGGCTCCATGGGTGAGTCAGATGGGGTCCCACCCCCATGAGCTCAGTCCAGAGGTGGGTGGGACACAGAGAAGCAGGTCATCACAACACAGGGAGCTACCTCAGCCAGGGGGAGAGTCAAGGGAGGCTCAGGGAAAGGTTCCTGGAGAAGGTGAGTCCTGAGCTGAGACTCACCTTCCTTTTGCTGAGACTGAAGGGGTGCAAGGGAGGCCCTGAGGAAGGGTGTTTCTGGAAGAGTGAACACCACAGGCAAAGGCCTGGAGGAAAGAGAGAGAGCGTGGCACATGGAAATGGCCAGTGAAGTGGCCATAATACCCTTCCGAGGTGTAAGGAGAGGAGTAAAGCAGGAGTCTGAATGGAAAGGGATCCCCTAACGCTGGGGAGAAATTTATGAAACAATTGGAAAGCACTGGGGAGATGGGGAGGACAGGATGGGAACAGAGCTGTGTTTTAGAAAGACTCATCAGGCCTGGCCAATGTGGTGAAACCTCGTCTCTACTAAAAATACCAAAATTAGCTGGGTGTGGTGGCAGGCGCCTGTAATCCCAGCTACTCGGGAGGCCAAAGCAGGAGAATCACTTGAACCCGGGAGGTGGAGATTGCAGTGAGCCGAGATCGCGCCACTGCACTCCAGCCTGGATGACAGAGCTAGAGTTCAGAAAGGGAAAGAGAAAGGGAAAGGGAAGGAAAGGAAGAAGTAAAGAGAAAGAAAGATGGAAAGAAAGAAAGAGAGAGAGAGAGGGAGGGAGGCCGGGAGGGCGGGAGGAAGGACTCATCAGAACGAACAATGAACACTGAAAAAATACTGCTTCATTAAAAAGAATGAGAATGCAAGTTAAAATAATAATATGTCATTTCACGCCACCTAAATCTGAAAAAAAAGTAAGACGTGATGACATCGAGTGTTGAGTAGGACTTGGCAACAGTGACCTGTGCTCTGCTGGAAAACAGATTGGCATGGGCTAGCGATGCTGACAACACAGCCAGGGTCACGCGGCACTCGGACACTCGGGGTACATCCTACAGGACGCTTCCTACAAGTCACCACGGGCACACTGCTCCCAAGAGGAAACCAACCCAAACAGACCTGGACTCGGTCAGTGTCCCTGGACGGAGAATGGACACATTCAGTTCGGCCACAGTCATGTCATGGAACCCCGCAACTGGTGAGCAGAGGTGCACGAACCACAGCCTGGTAAGGCACGCTGGTCCTCGGGAATGCAACCGTGTGGCCAGAGCGGCTTGGAGACTCCCTCCGCACACCACAGGAGGCGGCTACACACAGGCACAGGTGAGGAACACAAACGTGTATACCACAAACATGCTAAGCCAAGCACTCCACTGTAGACAGATCAGCGCTTGCAGTAGAACTCAGGGGCCAATTCAGAGAATGGTGAGTACAAAATGCTTTTAGAAAGGGGAAGATGGATAGGATTTACATTATCCGTAAGCATGAAGTGTGGCATGCAGGGGCTTCAGGGGTAACATCAACTCCTGAGGGTCATGCTTACTGCCAGGGTGTGCAGTGAAGGGTTTGTCTTGGTACTCCAAAGATATTTTATAATATCATTTTGATTTTACTCAAAAGTTAATTTGAAAACAATAGAGAAAAGGGTATTTTTTTAAAATATATATATATATTTTATTGCATTTTAGGTTTGGGGTTAAAATGATAGAAATTTGGGAAGCACAGACAGAGGAATGGGGCTGTTAGCTACGTTAGTAAAATTGTATTAATTAAATATATATATTTTTTGAGATGGAGTCTCACTCTGTTGGCAGGCTGGAGTGCAATGGCATGATCTCAGCTCACTGCAACCTCCGACTCCCTGATTCAAGCGATTCTCCTGCCTCACCCTCCCAAGTAGCTGAGATTACAGGCACACACCACCACACCCAGCTAATTTTTGTATTTTTAGTAGAGACGGGGTTTCACTGTGTTGGCCAGGATGATCTTGAACTCCTGACCTCATGATCCACCCATCTCAGCCTCCCAAAGTGCTGGGATTATAGGCATGAGCCACAGTGCCTGGCCAATAATATTTTTTAAAGATTTGATAATATAAAAAAAAGAAAGCACTCAGTAAAATACCAAAATATTATACCACTTATCAATCATGAGGCCTTGAACAAGTGATTTAATCACCATGGAGCCTCCATTTCCTTCTGATTCAGCAGCTAAATATTTGAGGTGTTGTTTTCATTTAAATTATATATACATAGATACTAAATGATTTATATATACATGTTTATATAACGTAAATAATGTGTGCATTTATCGACCAACAAATAGGTTTGTTATGTTGGTGGGCCTAAAATAATTTTATTCAAAAGCTATTTTTAAAACAATTTTTTAATTAAAAGTATGAAAATATGACATATCTATTTATATTAAAGCAAAATGTTTAAATTATTTAAACCATTACACACTTAAAACATTAAAAAGGAAAAATGGACCAGGCACAGTGGCTCACATCTGTAATCCCAGCACTTTGGGAGGCAGAGGCAGGCGGATCACCCGAGGTCAGGAGTTTGAGACCAGCCTAGCCAACATGGTGAAACCCCATCTCACTAAAAATACAAAAATTAGCTGGGTGTGGTAGCATGTGCCTGTAGCCCCAGCTACTCGGGAGGCTGAGGCAGGAGAATCACTTGAATCCAGGAAGCAGAGGTTGCAGTGAGCCGAGATTGTACCACTGCACTCCGGCATGGGCGACAGAGTGAGACTCCATCTCATAAAAGACTTACTGTTGGTACACAACTACATTCTTCAGCCATTTTCCTTCCCACATCTATCCCAATGCTGTGTCAATGGCATTTTTCAGAAGAATGTGACTGTATTATTTTAAATTTTTCATAAAATTGCATGTAATTGTCTTCAAATTGCATTTTATGATTTAAAAGTTCTACATTGTTAACATTGCAACTGATTCTTTTCAAAAGGGCATGACATTTTAAATTTAGAAACTATTATCTCTACAGGAATTGAGGTGGCTGGTAAGCTCAGAGTAAATTCTGTTAAATGAAGAACATTTTCAATTCTAATATTTTTGCATTGAAATACATAAATATTTCAGCAGAAACATTGTCATAGAGACTGCCTTTTGCATCTATTCAGGGTGCCTTTTTTTGACATTTTTTTCCACAACAAAACATGTCCAATGCATCATCTCTATTCATGATTCTTTTAAATGTCCTACCAAACTTAGACGCCATAAAAGTCTAGGCCTTCTCCACCTGATTCCATTCCAGTCCTCACACACTTATACAATTAGACAAAGGAGCTTCATTTAAAGATTCTTCCCATATGCCAAGATATACCGAAGTTCTAAGTAAAATCTTGTACACTGAGCTTCACAATGTAATATGTTTATTTTCTCCATTGCTCTCCTAGAGGAAAATTTCAATGTCTTCCTGCTTAGCAGGCTTTGTTTTCAATAATTACAATCTGCTAACAACATTAATAATTGACATTTGGGGGCTTCTATTCATTGACTGCTTCAATTAAAGATTTCCAACTGATTTTACACAACTGCATCCAAAATCTAAATGATGTGTTTCCAAAAAGTTTAGTACCATCATAAGACACTTAAGCTGATTTATGAAGTAACTGTTCAGAAGCTCCACATTTATCAAATCTGATTGATAATGAGGAAAATGGAGAAAGTGAGTACTACTATTTGGAAAAAAAGCATGTGTTTTTTCCTATGTAATGTTAACGTCATGACAAAAGTGTTTATTTCAAGTTATACTGGGTACACACATAATAGCGGTAAATTTGGACAACTTCAGCTCCTGTTAGGTTAGTAAATTATCACAGTTTGTTTTTGTTTTTGTTTTTCTGAGACGGAGTTTCGCTCGTTACCCAGGCTGGAGTGCAATGGCGCGATCTCGGCTCACCGCAACCTCCGCCTCCTGGGTTCCAGCAATTCTCCTGCCTCAGCCTCCTGAGTAGCTGGGACTACAGGCACGTGCCAC
>CAUYUD010099173.1:0-13099 GCA_963575295.1 Alouatta caraya | reverse complement strand
GATAGAACTCCAAAACATTTAATGTATGAAGTCAGCAAAATGCAGAATATGTATGGTTTATATAAATTTTAAGTGTATATTTCAAAATGTAAAACATATTCTTTATGGATATATGTATGTCTAAAAATGATATAAAAAATTGACCAGGAGGATATGTACCAAATTCATGATAATGGTTACCTCGATCAAGGGGAGGGGGAAGAAACAGGGTGGGCTGTAAGTATGGGGACTTTAGCTTTGTCAAAGAGGCCAGGACTATGCTAACTACTGTAAAGGAAGAGAATAATATTTTAACTGTAGAAACCTAAGAATACATGGACTTAAAGCTACACTGCACTATTTGGTAGTTAAGACAGCAACTGACAGTCACACAGCTATAAACTACATCCAACACAATATACAATGCAAATACGGAAGTAAATAAGACAGTGTAATAATGTTTCTTTTCCCTTCATTAGTGGTTAGAAACCACTACATGCAATATGAAACAAGATTCACAGATTTTTAACTTTCAAATTTTCCAAATATGTTAACTCCTTAAAACCAAATTTAATTTAAAAAAATTGAGATTCAATTATGAAATCTTAAATTGCCAAGAAAAACATATCAATTATGAGTAAGTCTTTTCAGAAAGACTGCCTTTTATCTGGTACTAACCTGTCTTATGGATCTTTAAAGAACCACAGTTTACAGTCCTTGTTCTTTAGTACTGTTAATCTTGATGGAGTTGTAAAGTATATTAATTCCTATCAAGTAAATCTATTTCAGTAAGTTTGTGTCATGCTTGATGATTACTTTTTATGCCCTGATTTCAAAGAAAGCAAATACTTTTTTACAGGTCGATTTCCGCAAATATAAATTATTTTTTAAGTTTGTGAAATTCACACAATGAAAGATCTTATATGGGATAACCATTAACACATGGCCAAATGAATTCAACTTAGACCTTTTAACTTTTATGAATACTGAAAAGGATTAAGCAAAGCAATTTCAAACTATCCAACTTTTGTTCCAGAACAAGTAAGTCTACTCACTGTGAAGAAAGGTGTCTCTGGAAAGTAATACCAGATCTTTATTGTTTTCTAATACCTATCATTCCCAAATAATGTGATTGCAGAAAGCAAAGTGAAACAAAGGTAGGTTTTGAATTTCATTTTTCAGCATCACAAGATTACTATGTGGGAGAAAATTCTGTTTTTTCTCTTCATCGTTTTTTTCTCCTAAATAGGGGACTCACTGCTTGCCTCATTTGAGAATTCTCCACACAGCTCTACATGATAAATTTTCTCAGGATTAACAAGTCATAATAATCAGAACCTCAAGAAACTTCCAAGGAAAATAAAAACAGAATAAGATGAGACTCACGGTTAGAAAGAAATTTTTCATTTTCTAGAAACTGAAAGACTGAAATTGCTTTATAACATGAAAAATAATTCAGAACTGATTCAAATCCCAATTCTTATATTAAAATATATACACTAAAGGAGCTATTTGGTATATTTATGTGTCAACTTTAAACTTGAAGTCAGCACTGGTAGCAGACTAGAGATGTCTTGAATGTTAAAAAAAAAGTGAAGGTACAAATACATTCTGGTGTAGCATTGCTCTTTTCAAATACATTTTTATATTTTATTCCTTCATACTGGCATAATGAATAGTGCTATTGCTGTTTAAGATTTAAAACAGCTGCATTTCTAATTTTGGCAGATTATGAGGGATTTTTATATGGGTTGCATGTTAAAAGCAAATAAATGACATGCCAACCAGCAGAATGAGAGTGCTGGGCAGATGGTGGCATGGCTGAGTTATCGAACTGAAGTGCCATGCGCCACCAATCATGGAACAAAAGGAATATCTGGCAGATTTTCAAGTGAAGCCCAAGCTTTTACCTCCAACAAAAATAATTAATGTCCATGAAGTCTTCAGATAGTCATTTAATAGCCATTCTTCAATTGGCTTTGTTAATGCAGGCAGCCTTCAATGACTTTTTAATGATTGTTGATATTGAGAGCATGAAGTATTCTGCCTTTCCTTCCTTTCCTCCCCTAGGATCTTTTGTCATGTGTGTGTGTGTGTGTGTGTGTGTGTGTCCGTCTGTGTGTGTGTGTGTGTGTGTGTGTGTGTGTGTGCGTGTGTGTGTCTGTACAGAGAAAGAAACAGAGAACTGAATAGGAAAATAAGGCAAAAAAGTATGTGTTATGATTTTTCCCATTACTAAGAAGATTAGCATTGCATAGGAAGAAGTCAAAAGCATTCCAATATGACCTCTTAGTAAAAAAGAGCATCTATCCACATAAAACTAATCTTGATCAATATTAACCTTCATTGACCAGTCTTGATTAATAAATTTTTAAATCTACATTCAGAATGCTACTATGTACATTTACCCAAAACCTAGAATTTCTTTTGTGAATAAACACCAAGGAATTTATCAAAGAAAAACCTGGCTTTCAAAAGCACATTTTCAAATGAATCAAGGCAGCTTATGAAGTATAAGAATAAAGTTATATGACGGCCTTTTAAATGAATATTTTAGAATTTATACACTTAAATGTTGTCTTTTCTAACTTAGACAACATCCATTGTCAGTTACTGACATTTTATTATATTTTGTATGTTTCTGTAAGCCACCAAAACTTACACCATGTATTTTGAAAAAGTATGAGACAAAACAGAGAAACAAAGCCATTCATAAATGGTGCAAATAGTCTATATATTTTATCATAATACTATATTGCTCTTCCTGATCTATTTCTTTTTTTCCTTTCTACTTTTCCTTTCTGTGATGATTTTGGAAAATCCTTATGTCCTAGCCAATGTGCTAGACACTTCATTTCCAAGATCAATCTTCAGTCTGAAGATCAGGAAACTGTGGAACTCAAACACTAAATAATTTTCCTAATGCCACACAAATAGGAAACAGGGCAGCTATTAAAATTAAACTCAGGCAGGTTACTTTCAGACCTGTTCCTTTAATCAGTAGGGTATTCCATGTAGCAAATAATGAAATAAGATAAAGAAAATTTAAAACCCTGGAGAAATGGGAATTATGCCAAATACAAAAAGTTAGTATAATAAAAGAGATGCAGTATTGACTTGTACCATTATTAAAAGTAGTCTACAAATTGGATTTGAGAGTCTAAAACCAAAGCAAAAACAAACATCAGATGTAAGAAGAGTAATATTACTCATAAAATAGAGCTGTTTTGGGTACTAAAGTATGAGGAATTTGTGCTGCAAAGTAATCACAGGGTGACATCGTAAACAATTTCTTCCATGAGACTTCCATAATAAATATGCTACCAAAATTTACAAGTGTGTGATTTATAACATCATTCAATATGTCACACTGAAGGTCATTTTAGTAAAAGTATTTCTGCAGGCTGTACATATGTGTAGACAATGTCATCTAGGTTTGTAGTCTCTTCGGAGTAAAAATTTGATTTATCTAGTTGCTCTGTCGAATAGAACTTTTTTTGATAGTGAAGATGTTCTATATCAATATGGCACCCATTAGCCACATGTCTCTATATACTTGAAATATAGCTATTATGACTTAGGGATTGCATTTTAATTTTAATTAATTTAAATGTAAACAGTCACAGATGATTAAAAGCTACCACACTGAACAGTGCAGATCTAGAGGAATGGTTGCACTGCATTATCTCTCAGCCAATTCTAATCAATGGAATTTCATACTTTTATAACAAATAGACAAAATAAAAACCAAAACATTGTTTTTCTCTAGTTTAAGCCTCAAGCACAAGAAATTTGTGCTATCCAACTCAGCAGAAAACCTAAGGTTTTGTTCAAACATTCTAACTAAAAATAAATCCTATCACCTCTTTATTGAAGTGAGCCAAAATAATACCTATTTGAAAGATACTATAATTGCCTAAATCATTTTTCATATTATTGTCAGATTCTATAATTAGTGTATTTCATTATATTCTATGTGTCAAGCCTTCATTTTTGACATGGATTGAGATTTTTTGAAAATAAATTCCATATAACCCAGAGTCAAGTTTGGTAACAAGCCATGTGTGTTTTAGAGACCAATTTATGTAAAAAGACAAAAACAACAAGCTAATGCCTTACTATAGTTTTTTAGAATGATTCTTATATTAAAAGTCCTGTTGTGCCATCAAGACCCAGCATGGTAACACTTACATAAATTAGATTAGAACATTAAACTTTCTTCCTAAGAAGCAAATATAAGGAATTTTCAGTTTCACAGTAAACAGAATAGAGACAAAAGTCCCCTTTGTGTGGTTTTCAATGCCCTTGTGTTCTTTTCCTGTTTATATGGGTTACAGTAATAATACTGTCTTCAATTAGCACAGTAATAGATGAAAAGAGAAGAGAAGGAGAAACAATAATTTCTGGCTGAAAATCCACTTGCTAGATGTTGAGCAACTAGGCCTTAGGCTAATTCTGTGTGAAGAGAGGAGCTTGATATGTTCTTCCATGAAAACCACGGTATGTACTGCTGACAGAGATCTGTGGAGATTTAGAATCCAGTTCTGGAGCACATGACTCAACTTTTTCTACAGGCCTTGCCAGCTGACCTGTAGGCAGGGACAGTTGTTCTGCTAAATGGATAAAACTACAGAGCTCCAATATGGGGAGAAGAAGGGGAAGAGGGAGAAGGAGGAGAGGACAGCCAGACCTCAGGATATCAGTCCTCTTTCCTTCCAGACTCTGAAATAGAAAGGCCAGGGCCCAAGGCCATCTTCAGGGCCACCTCTTAGGAGCTGTAATGAAGATATGAAACACAGAGGCTCCAGAAAGGAAAAGACAATGAATAAATAGATGAAGTCAAATGAGATGAGTATTGAGGGTACATGGAAAAGGAGCAACTATTGAATATATCTCAGAAAGAAAGCAAGAATATTTAGGAAGAAAAGAGCAATGGTTGGGAAAACTGATTCAAAGAAGAGTGAATTTAGTACAACAGCAAATGGGGTTATTTGGTCATGGTGATAAACACAATCCAGGAGTCACAGAAATTAAGAAAACAATTGGTATTCCATGAATTAAGTCACATTTTGCATGAGAAATACTGTGAAAGATATTGCAATGTTTTAAAAACAGGACTTTTTAAAATAAACAATTATCTAAAAGATAATTTTTTATGATATTTAGGTGATAACAAGAGTCCAGAAAAAAAAGAATTAATCAGATGATAATATTAATTTTAGCAATAGATTAGGTCAAGGAGAACTAATGGTAGACATTAAAATTCAATTCCTATACAACAACATTAATTCTTGGATATCATATATACGACATCAATTTAATCATTTATGTATTTGTTGATTTGTCCATTTCATTGATTTAAGGATTCACTCTTTCACTCAATAAATAGATATTGATTGCATGTGATATACCAGATACCAAAGATTCAAATATTAAAACAAATCATTCTTATTTCAAGAAATATGTAGTGCAGTGGGGTGGAGGTGGGGTGAGAAGACTCAGTACTTTACATTTGGCACCATCTTGTGAAATGCTTTACATTTATTCTCATGAATTCTCTAGCCCAATCATATGTCAGAGATACTGTTAATGCTATTTTACAGGTGATGGATCAAGATTCAGGGAAATGAGGTGACTTGCTGAACATTATATAAGAAATAAATGACAACTCTGGGACTGAAACCAAAATATTGACTGAAAATCAACTACTTATTAAACTGAAGCTATGTGGAGATATGTTATAAATATGATGCCTATGTCTGAGTTAACATATATGAAGCACTTGGAATAGTGTGTAACACATCATAAGTGCTGTATGTCCTTACACTACCATCACTACTGTTATTATTATTTCTAAAAGAACATGAGGCAAGAAATAAAAACCTAGGCAAAACCATTCAGGACATAGGCACAGGCAAGGACTTCATGACTAAAACACCAAAAGCATTGTCAACAAAAGCCCAAATAGACAAATGGGATCTAATTAAACTCCAGAGCTTCTGTACAGCAAAAGAAACTATCATCAGAGTGAACTGGCAACCAATAGAGTGGGAAAAAGTTTTTGCAATCTACCTATCTGACAAAGGGCTAATACCCAGAACCTACAAAGAACTAAAACAGATTTACAAGAAAAAAACAAACAAATCCATTCAAAAGTGGGCAAAGGATATGAACAGACATTTTTCAAAAGAAGACATATCTGAGGGCAACAAACATATGAAAAAATGCTCATCATCACTGGTCATTTGAGAAATGCAAATCAAAACCACTCTGAGATACCATCTCATGCCACTTAGAATAGTCATAAAAAAATCTGGAGACAACAGATGCTGGAGAGGATTTGGAGAAATAGGAACACCTTTACACTGTTAATGGGAGTGTAAATTAGTTCAACCATTGTGGAAGACAGTGAGGCAATTCCTCAAAGATCTAGAAACAGAAATTCCATTTGACCCAGCAATCCCATTACTGGGTATATATCCAAAGGAGTATAAATCGTTCTATTATAAAGACACATGTACACGTATGTTCATTGCGGCACTGTTTACAATAGCAAAGACCTGGAACCAACCCAAATGCCCATCGAAGATAGACTAGACAAGGAAAATGTGGCACATATACACCATGGAATACTATGCAGCCATAGAAAAACAATGAGTCTGTGTACTTTGTAGGGACATGGATGAATCTGGAAACCATCATTCTCAGCAAACTTTTACAAGAACAGAAAACCAAACACTGCATGTTCTCACTCATAGATGGGTGTTGAACAATGAGAACACATGGATCCCAGGAGGGGAGCATCACACACTGGGGTCTGTTGGGGGGGGACTAGAGGAGTGACAGAGGGGGTAGGGAGGTTGGGAGGGATAACATGGGGAGAAATTCCAGATATAGGTGACTGGGGGATGGAGGCAGTAAACTACATTGCCATGTATGTACCTATACTACAATCCTGCATGGTCTGCACATGTACCCCAGAACCTAAAGTACAATAAAAATATATATATACATATATATATAAAATAAAATTATACGGTTTGAAAAATATAATGCAGCAGAATGCAAAATGTGAATAAAATTTTCATATGAAATAAATGACTTCAAAAGACTTTTCACTTCAGGGTTTTTCTTATTCCCCAATTGACCTGGAAAGAATTTCTTCCCTCTGCCTTGATACTTAGGAGTGCTTGAGAAAAAACAGATAAGAAGCAATGACACAATAGCGCATTGCTTCTCCATCTTCTCCCTGGAGAATCCAATTACAAGGAGATAAATAACCAAGAAAACTATCAAAGTGAGGAAGAAGTGCTCCAAGCACAATATCCCTATTGAAGTCACAAGTAGGGAAAAGTGGGAGTCTATGGAAACATTCTAACCTGCTTGCTGTCTGCATTCTCTTCTCTGAGAAAATGGTGTAGTGTGGTACAAAGAAATTAAAATAGGGTTGATATGGTTAGACTTTGTGTTCCCACCCAAACTGTATCTTGAATTGGAATTTTCTCATGTCAAGGGAGGGAAGTGGTTAAATTATGGAGGTGGCTTCCTTCACGCTGTTCTTGTGATACTGAGTGAATTCTCATGAGATCTGATGGTTTTACAGATGGTAGCTTTCCCTGAGCTCTCATAAGCACTTCTCCTACTGCCATGTGAAGAAGATCCTTGCTTCCCCTTCACCCTCTACCATGATTGCAGGTTTCCTGAGCCCTCTCCAACCATGTGGAACTGTGAGCCAATTAATCGTCTTTCCTTTATAAATTACCCAGACTCACGCAGTACCTTTATAACAGTATGAAAATGAACTAATACATGGGCTTACTTGAAAGATAAGAATGGAAAGAGAATATTAACAATTATAAAAAGGAAATGCTGAAGACACATTTAACATAAGCCATACTTGTGAGAAAAGAGAAATGACTTGTCTTTCCACATTTAAATTTTCCACTGTTCCAAAACCACCTGCAAAGATAATTGCAACCGAAGTTAGATAAGAGTTGGCTCCATTCAGCCTGTGACACTTAGATGTCCAAGTACAAACAAAAAGAAATATAAATTGAGCATTAAAGTCCAGGTCTTATAAAACCTTAATTGCTCAAGTAGTAGTAGGGCTGAGAAGGTGTTGCCCATAATTAATTCTCCTTTCTTAAAAGCAAGCAAACAAAAACTATATCTATGTAATATACTTTTGAAATATTCTTGGGGTTTTTATCTTCTGCCTATATTTCAGAGATGATAAAACATTGCCACACTGCTAATCAATGTATTATATCTAAGAGAAATGAATGTAACTGGTACAATGCTATACAAAGTCAGTAATTTGCACTTTCTATAAAAGAAAAAAGAAGCTTAATTAAATGTTGTTACCACATATATTTTTCTGGTTTATGGTTTAGGCAATGAATCTTAGTAACAGAAAAATCTACTCATAAGGATCTCTTAAATATAGTGACCCTAAGACATTATTTCCATTTTGATCAGAATTGTGGAATTATTATGGGATCCTGGTGAAGTATTGTCACTGTTATATTATCTTATATTTTGTATTGTAACTATAGAGAAGAACATTCAGCGTTTTCTTAACTTCACTAAAGTTTGAGTATATGAATTAAATATTTACATTTTTATGAGAAAGAGGATGTTAATGGTCTATGATAAAAATCATCTCAATGGTTTCTGAAGCTCATTGCTATTTTTGCTGTTACTAATATAATCAATGGTCCCCTGAAATGTAAACTGTCTTACTGTAGAAAGAATTCTTTGAACAAGTCCTCAACTATTTCTGTTTACTTGTTCAAGTTCAAAGGACTAAATGGTATTGAAATGGTATGAACAGTGACTGAACACAGATTCAAGCTCTGGTGTTACTTCCACTCTCTGCAGGATGTAGGCAAGTTACAATTTATATTCTATAGCTTTCCAAATATCTGACTTTTCTACTTTCCAGAGTTATTGTGAAGAAAACAAAATTACTTATATATACTGCTTCAAAAACCTGTGATATTATGTAAGGAAAGATTTCATACTTCCTAACTCCTACTTTTCTATGGCTCAAATCTTCCCCTCTGTGTAGAGAGACTGGATCATCCTCTCAGACAATCTGTTCCATGGACATGACCCACAGGAGTATCTCCAGAGTGGTCCACTGAACCAGGACTCACCAGATGCTCAGAGGAGGGAAAAAGTGTTTGGTGAGAAAGTGAACTTGGGCATGACCTTGGAGAGTTATGCTTCATATTAGCATGCACCAAAGTTCTGAGGACTCTTGCAGTAAATAATTGCTTCAAAGTTGTTTAGCCCAACATTTCCCAAAGTTAACAGATCAGGATTCCCTTTTGTGGTATGTTTAGTAAGCATACACATCACATTTAAAGGCTGCTTAGAGTGTGAGGAGAAGAAGCAATCTTAATAGCTTGCATTTATTGTGAAGTTGCTATGCATAGAAACTGTCTGATGAGCTTTACAAGCAATAATTTATTTTAATTTATGTAAACACGTTACAATATAGGTGCTAGGGTTATCCCCATTTTACAGATGAGGAAACATGGGTGCAGAATGATTACGTGTCTCGGCAATGATGTAAGTAGTGAGGAATAGATAAAGGATATGAACTCAGACGTTCTGGCCCTGGAAATTATATCCTATCATCATGCCTAATACTTTACTTCCAGAATGGGGAAAAAAATAGAATGCATATAATGTTAGCACTGTATAATACTTTCATCTAGTAAAAGCTTTTTCTTTGATTAAAGAACAAAGAAAAAAAAAATCCTGAAGCCCAAAGGTTTTGCAACTTGTACAAAATCACAAAGAAAAACAATAGTACTATCTTCCTAAGAAATTAGTTCTTCAGCCCCTCAGGTAAGTACCTGAACCATTTGGCAAACACATTGAACAATGTATGAGGGCAAGACTTGGGCAAGACTTGGGGTGGGGTAAAAGAAATGTCATCACACTCTCACACAGCTGTACCTGAGAGTTCCCTTTATTTTTTCATTCCTCCTTCATCAACTACATCAAAATGGTTATTATATTTGTTTAGTTTTGCTTCCAAAATATTTCTTGTCCTCTCTGCCTCATTTTCAGCTCTTCTATCATGATCCGAGAATAGGAGCATACCACTTCTGCCTGGATTACAGCGTGAACTCTCTAATGAAGCTCCCTTCTCTTGATAGTGAGGACCAAATAACTAACTACATGTACAAAGAGCTTTTTTAAAAGTTACAATACAAGATAATCTACTGTAAAACTATAATGAAAGAAGCCCAAGAAAAACATCAATTTTTTTAACCTTAAATGAAAGAAGATTCAACATTTATCTCTCAAACTTTTAAAACTGTGACTTATTTGAGAAATTCTTGTAGTACTTTTTTAGTCACAATTTAACTACCTACAAGATACACTCTCATACATACATAAACACACACATATACACACTAATAATTATTAGAGATCAAGCCAAAACCAACCAAACAAAAAGAGTTTGAGTCATGTAAATGTAGTCCTGTTATTAATTTGATCTGTTAAGGCTGAATTATCAGGATTTGATAGAGGTCCATCATGAAGAAGGCTTCAAATACATTTCATGACCTCTATTTTACAGTTCAGTACCATACACTTGAACTTGACTTTGGCTTTGGTAAAAGAAATGTCCATTTTCAGTGTTTTCCTACTTCATAACAATAGTAAGAATTCCAGTTCTTTGTTTAACAGACAGAGAATTTGCCAGTCGTGGGGATAGGTGGGGTAAGGAACTTTCATGTAGTTGTTTTTTTCCTCAATAACCCAATCCATCTACTCATGAGCAATCTTTTCCTGGCTTACTGTGTTTAAATGTACTAGCTCACACTAGTCATGTTTTACAAAAAGAAAGGGAGGGAGAAAAAAAATCAGCAAATTAGCCAGAAGCAGCTTGGTTAGTTTTCACTCCCAAAGCAGCTTAAAGATGATGACAAGTCTGAGCAGAAAATGATATAAGCAAAGAAAAAAAATTTTTGATATTGTCTGAATAAACAAAAGTATTTAACCTTAAAATGTTTTCCCTATTTTTTTTTTCCTCTCATTTTTGCTGAAGTCCTATGCCAGAAAATGTTCCTGCTGGTAGAATGTTAAACATAAAAAGAACCAGATTAGCTCTACGTCAAATTACAGAGTAAAATTTAATTTGTGATAAGGAAAAAGAAAGTTTGCATAAATAAAATTTAACAGTAAAACTACAGTCTTCAGAAGGAAAATGTCCACAGCTTGTTTATTCCTTTACCCACTGCATTTTTAGTGAAACTGATGCTTAACTATACCTCAAGGAAATAGCATCTGTCCCAGGGCAATCAGCACCCATCCTGTCCTCCTCCAGAACTGGGTCAGGAGTGAATATGTAATCCGAGCTCCCCTGCACCTATGGCCTGAAGTGTCCTAGTTGCTATCATTTGCCTTGCCTCAAATTATAACATCCTGCTCATTTGATAGATCCTAATTTCTCTTATGTGGGCCAAAAGCATGCATAGTAAGAAGACTTGAAGTTCAGTTTACTTTTGAGGATATATCTAGAAATAACATTTTTACAAAAAAATCAATATTTTTACAAAATGTTGTATATGTGGTAACATTATTCTCATAGCCAGTAGTCAATAAATGAACTCATACATGTTTATTGAGAACCTCATATCTATGGATAACAAAAAGGATGAGGTGGGGGAAAGACTGTTGAACAATGGTTAGGCCAGGTGAAAGTTGGATCTGCATTTAGTCAGGTAGGCTGGGAACTGTGTGTCCTATGTGGCTCAGGAAAGGAATGGCAAAAATGGGTGGTAAAGTAATTCAGATTAGTAACAGGTATTGCAGGCCCTGCCCGTGTATATAAGGTCATTGAAAATGCATCAAACTGATGTAAGACATGGATATAATGAGCCACATACTATGTGGAGAAAAAGAAAGGGAAAAACATAGTCAACAATGGTAGGCAATGAGTGATTAAAATACAGTAAAGAAGACAGGGAACAGGAATGTGTGCTTGGTAGATGGACAAGCTAGAGTAGGAGAAGAGGAGTGCTACCAAGTGGAGATTTTGAAGCTCTAGACTTGTCTTATTGGTGAAGTCAGGAATGGCACTATGGGTGACTGATAACAAAAATTAATAATAAGGAATCTGAGGAATCATAAACATGCATGTTAACAAAACCAATGGGAGCATAAAATGGAAAGTAAGATTAAGAATCTAACACTGATTATTGCCATACATACATGGAAATGAGTCTTCAAAGAAAATAAATCACTTTACTGCAAAGAAGGTGACATAAATAATTAAAATAGACATCTTGGATTAGAGGGTGGCTGGATCAGGATATAACCAAAAATTGCAATGAAAAATCAGAAGAGGGCCATATCACTCAACTCCTCAACTAAGAGTGGAAGAAAATAAGCAAAGCCTCTTGGAAATGGAGCATCCCTTTCAGGAGAGTCAGGATACAAGGAAGACATAAAGACAGGGAAAAAGAAAGGAACATAAGGGCCTAAAAAGGCTAAGGGAAAAGAGGTAAAAAATATGGGTAAGAAACAGGGTTGTAATACAGAGTAGTAAGATAGTTTTAAAAAAAACTATTTTAAACATACACATTTATTGAGCAAATCACAATGCTAAGCAATAGGGTGGAAGAGAAGCTGGAAGAATACTGCTGCTGATGATTATAGGTAAGTTCAGGAGATCTAAACATAATTAAGTGTGTGTGTGTACAACTGATAAACATAACTGAATAATGTAAAGGGTCAATGACATTGGAAAAGTGGCACTATGTCATACAAAATGAGAATTAAACTGTTACAGAATAGCTTCTTTTAAATACCAGCAAAACAGCTGGTAAGATTAAGGGAGCCCTTCCGGAGTCTGGTGCTGGGAGAGCAGGAAAAAAAACAGGCTGCTCTTAAATGCCCTCTCAACAACTGTTAGCCAGGAAAACAGGAGAGATGGAACATAAAGGGTAGGTGGCGGCCGGGTGCGGTGGCTCATGCCTGTAATCCCAGCACTTTGGGAGGCCGAGGCGGGTGGATCACGAGGTCAAGAGATCGAGACCATCCTGGTCAACATGGTGAAACCCCGTCTCTACTAAAAATACAAAAATTAGCTGGG
>CAUYUD010099171.1:0-17587 GCA_963575295.1 Alouatta caraya | reverse complement strand
ATGGGAAAAAATTTTTGCAATCTATCCATCTGACAAAGGGCTAATATCCAGAATCTACAAAGAACTAAAGCAGATATACGAGAAAAAAACAACCCCATTCAAAAGTAGGTCAAGGATATGAACAGACACTTTTCAAAGAGTACATATATGAGGCCAACAAACATGAAAATATGCTCATCATCACTGGTCATTAGAGAAACGCAAATCAAAACCACACTGAGATACCATCTCACGCCAGTTAGAATGGCAATCATTAAAAAATCGGGAGACAACAGATGCTGGAGAGGATGTGGAGAAATAGGAAAACTCTTACACAGTTGGTGGGAGTGTAAATTAGTTCAACCATTGTGGAAGATAGTGTGGCGATTTCTCAAGGATCTAGAATTAGAAATTCCATTTGACCCAGCAATCCCACAATTGGGTATATACTCAAAGAACTATAAATTGTTCTACTATAAAGACACATGCACACGTATGTTCATTGCAGCCCTGTGTACAATAGCAAAGACCTGGAACCAACCCAAATGCCCATCAATGATAGACTGGACAAACAAAACGTGATACATGTACACCATGGAATACTGTGCAGCCATAAAAAACAATGAGTTCGTGTCCTTTGTAGGGACTTGGATGAATCTGGAAACTATCATTCTCAGCAAACTGACCCGAGAACAGAAAGCCAAGCACCATATGTTCTCACTGATAGGTGGGTGCTGAACAACAAGAGCACGTGGACTCGGAGAGGAGCATCACACACAGGGGACAGTTGTGGGGGGTAGGGGAGAGACAACGGGGGGTGGGGAGGGAGGGGAGGGTGGGGAGGAATAACATGGGGAGAAATGCCAGATATAGTATGCACCAAAAGTAAAAGTAATTAAAAAAAAAAGAAAGTGGGTATCCTTGTCTTGTTCCAGTTTTCAGGGGGAATGCTTTCAATATTTCCTTCTTCAGTAAAATGTTGGCTGTGGGTTTGTCATATATGGCTTTTATTACCTTAAGGTATGTTCTTTCTATGCTGATTTTACTGAGGGTTTTAATCATAAAGGAAAGCTGAATTTTGTGAGGTTTTTTTTCTGTGTCAATTGAGATGATTATGTGATTTTTGTTTTTGATTTTATTTATGTAATGTGTCACATTTATTGACTTGTGTACTGTAAACCATCACTGCATCCTTGGTATGAAACCCACTTGATCATGGTGGATTATCTTTTTGATATGCTGTTGGATTTGGTTAGCTAGTATTTTGTTGAGGCTTTTTGCATCTATGTTCATCAGGGATATTGGTCTGTTGGTTCTTTTTTTTGTTATGTCCTTTCCTTGTGCTGGTATTAGGGTGATACTGGCTTCATAGAATGATTTAGGAAGAATTCCCTCCTTCTCTATCTTTTGGAATAGTGTCAATAGGATTAGTATCAATTCTTTGACTGTCTGATAGAATTTAGCTGTGAATCCATCTGGTCCTGGACTTTTATTTGTTGGTAATTTTTAATTACCATTTCAATCTTGTTGCTTGTTAGTGGTCTGTTCAGAGTTTCTATTTCTTTCTGGTTTAGTCTAGGAGGGTTGTATATTTCCAGAAATTTATCCATCTTCTCTAGGTTTTCTAGTTTATGCACATAAAGCTTAGATTCATAGTAACTTTGAATGACCTTTTGTGTTTCTGTGGTATTGCTTATAATATCTCCCATTTCATTTCTAACTGAGCTTATTTGGATCTTCTCTCTTCCTTTCTTGGTTAATTTTGCTAGTGTCTATCAATTTTGTTTATCTTTTCAAAGAACCAGATTTTTGTTTCATTTATCTTTTGTGTTTTGTTTGTTTGTTTCAATTTCAGTTAGTTCTGCTTTGATCTTTATTTCTTTTCTTCTGTTGGGTTTGGGTTTGCTTTATTCTTGTTTTTCAAGTTCCTGGAGGTGTGATCTTAGATTATCTATTTGTGCTCTTTAAGCTTTTTGATGTAGATATTTAGTGCTATGAACTTTCCTCTTAGCACTGCTTTGGTTGTATTCTTGAGATTTTGATAGGTTGTATCACTATTATTGTTCAGTTCAAATAATTTTTAAAATTTCCATCCTGATTTCATTGTTGACCCAGTGATCATTCAGGAGCAGGTTATATAATTTCCATGCCTTTGCAGGATTTTGAGGGTTCCTTTTGGAGTTGACTTCCAATTTTATTCCAGTGTGGTCAGAGAGTAGTTGATATAATTTTGAGTTTCTTAGATTTATTGAGACTTGTTTTGTGGCCTATCATATGGTCTATTTTGGAGAATGTTCCATGTGCTGATGAAGAGATGAATAACATGTATATTCTGCAGTTGTTGGGTAGAATGTTCTGTAAATATTTGTCAAATTCATTTGTTCTAGGGTATAGTTTAAGTCCATGGTTTCTTTGTTGACTTTCTGTCTTGATGACCTGTCTAGTGCTGTCAGTGGAGTATTGAAGTCTCCCACTATTACTGTGTTGCTGTCTATCTGATTTCTTAGGTTTAGTAGTAATTGTTTTATAAATTTAGGGGCTCCATTGTTAGGTGCATATATATTTAGGATTGTGATATTTTCCTTTTGGACTTGTTCTTTTATCATTATATAATATCCTTCTTTGTCTTTTTTAACTCTTGTTGCTTTAAAATCTGTGGTGTCTGATATAAGAATAGCTACTCCTGCTTGTTTTTAGTGCTCATTTGTATGGAATATCTTTTGGCACACCTTTACCTTAAGTTGATGTGAGTCCTTATGTATTAGATGAGTCTCTTCAAGACAGCAGATACTTGGTTGGTGAATTCTTATCCATTCTGCCATTCTATATCTTTCAAGTGGAACATTTAGGCCATTTACATTCAACATTAGTATTGAGAAGTAGGTACTATTGTATTCATTGTGCTAGTTGTTGCCTAAATACATTGTTGTTTTATTTTTTATTGTGTTATTGTTTTATAGGTCCTGTGAGATTTATCCCTTAAGGAGGTTCAATGTTGGTGTATTTAAAGGATTCGTTTCAAGATTTAGAGGCTTTTTAGCAATTCTTAGAGTGCTGGCTTGGTAGTGGTGAACTCTCTCAGTGTTTGTTTGTCTGGAAAGATGATATCTTTCCTTCATTTATGAAGCTTAGTTTTGCTGGCTACAAAATTCTTGGCTGATAATTGCTTCATTTAAGGAGGCTAAAGATAGGATCCCAATCCCTTCTAGCTTGTAGGGTTTCTGCTGAGAAATCTGTTAATCTGATAGGTTTTCCTTTATAGATTACCCAGTGCTTTTGCCTCACAGCTCTTAAGATTCTTGTCTTCGTCTTAACTTTAGATTACTTGATGACTGTGTGCCTAGGCAATGATCTTTTTGAAGTGAATTTCCTGGGTGTTCTCTGAGTTTCTTGTATTTGGATGTCTTGATCTCTAACACGGCCAGGAAAGTTTTCCTCAATTATTCCCTCAAATATGTTTTCCAAGCCTTTAGATCTCTTCTTCCTTGGGAATGCCAATTATTCTTAGATTTGGTTATTTAACATAATACCAAACTTCTTGGAGACTTTGCTCATTTTTTACAATTAGTTTTTCTTTGTCTTGGTTGGATTGGGTTAATTTGAAAGACTTGTCTTTGAGTTCTGAAATTCTTTCTTCTACTTGTTCTGTTCTACTGCTGGAATATTCCAGTGTATTTTGCATTTCTCTAAGTGTGTCTTTGATTTTCAGAAGTTGTGACTGTTTTTTATGTATGTTGTCTATTTCTGTGGAGGTTTTTCCATCCATATCCTGTAACATTTTTTGATTTCTTTAAGTTTGTATTCACTTTTCCCTGGTGCCTCCTTGAGTAGTTTAATAATTGACCTAATTTTTTTTCCTGGCAATTCAGAGATTTTCTCTTGGTTTGTATTAATTGCCAGTGAGCTAGTATGATCTTTTTGGGGTATAACAGAACCTTGTTTTGTTACATTGCCAGAATTGATTTTTAGGTTTCTTCTAATTTGTGTGGATTTGGGTAGATTATGTCAGAGGGAAGATCTGGAGCTCAAGGGCTGTTGTTCAGATTCTTTTGTCCCATGGGGTGCTCCCATGGTGTGGTGTTCTCCCACTTCCCCTAGGGATGGGGCTTCCTGAGAGCCAAACTGTACTGTTATTTCTCTTCTGGGTCTAGCCGCCCTTTGGGGCTACTAGACTCTAGGCTGGTACTGGGGATTTTCACCAAAGAGTCATGGAATGTGATCTGTCTTCAGGTCTCTCTGCCATGGATAACAGCACCTGCTCTGGTGGAGGTAGCAGTGGAGTGAAGTGGACTGTGAGGGTCCTTGGTTATAGTTTTGTTTAGTGTGCTAGTTTTGTGTTTATTGGTCTCCAGTAAGGAGGTGGTGCTTTCAAGACAGCATCAATTGCATTAGCATAGAGAGGATACAGGGTTGCCCTGGGGAGGTTGCCTGGATAAGTTTCTCAGGTGGTGAGTGGGGCCAAGAGATTATGTTCTTTGTCTTCAGCTACCAGGGTCGTGAAGAAAGACCATGAGGTGTGGGAAGGGTTAGGAGTGTCTGAGCTCAGCCTCTTCGTAAGTGGGGCTTGCTGCACCTCCTATGGGGGGTAAGGGTGTGGTTCTCAGACAGATGGAATTGTGTTCCAAGGGGGATTATGGTGGCCTGTGCTGAGTCATACAGACCATCAGGGAAATGGTGGAAAACTGGCAGTGACAGGCCTCACCTAGTTCCCATGCAACCCAAAAGGCCAGTGTAATTCCCATGGTGCTCCCCCAATAGCACCAGGCTTATTTCCAGGCAGCAGATGAGGTGAGCAGGGCTGAAAACTTGCTCCAGACTAAAAGTCTCCCTGCTGAGAATGCAAGGAGGGCTTTCTGGTTTTAGGCCTCCCCACACACCCCCCACCCACTGCCTTCATGCAGTTTCTGTGGTTATATCTGCACTCCTTGTTTACCTCCTCTGCCAGATTCTGTCTAGGACACTTCACATTTGGTCAAAATTGTTACGAAGCTCATCTGAAAGTTTCCTTTTCCCTGTGGCCTTTCCTCATGGAATTCCATTTGATTCACTTATAGCATATTTGAGTGAATCTTTTTGAATAAGATTTTAGGGGTTGCTATAGGCATGTATGTATGTATATATATATATATATATATATATTTATATATGCATTTGTATGTGTGTATGTGTATGTATCTATAACTTTTGATTATTTACCAGTTTGAGTGGACTGTAGATACCATGCCAGGCCTCCCTTTAAGTTTCTTTATTCCCCCCCCCCCGCCTTTTTTTTTTAACAGCCTCACTTTGTCACCCAGGCTAGAGTACAGTGACACAATCTTGGCTCATTATAATCCCATCTCCTGGCTCAAGCAATCTTTCCATTTCAGCTTCCTAAGTAGCCAAGACTACAGGCACATGCCACCAGGTCTGGCTAATTTTTGTATTTTTGATAGAGACAGGATTTCACTCTTGGGGTCAAGCAATCTGCCTGCCTTGGCCTTCCAAGGTGCTGATATTACAGGTGTACACCTCTATACCCAGCCTTTTTAAGTTTCTTCACGTTTCTACACATAAAATTGTCTCAACAGGAAAAGAAAAAGGAGAGTCTATGGTATCTATAATATTTACCCATATTTTTTCTTTTTCCATTGTTCTGCCTTTCTGATGTTCCAAAGTACCTTGTTTTATCATTTCCTTTCTGTTTAGAGAAGGTCTCTGATATAATTTGTCCTCTCCAAATCTCATGTTGAAATGTCATCCTCAGTGTTGGAGATGGGGCCTATTGGGAGATGTTTGGATCATGGGGTTGGATCTCTCATGAGTGGCTTGACACCCTCCCTGTCTTAATGAGTGAATTCCCACTCTGTTAGTTCATGCAAGATCTGATTGTTAAAAGAGCTTGGCATTTCCCCTCTTTGTCTTGCTTGCTTTCTTGCCAGGTGATATACTTGCTTCACCTTCATTATCCACCATGAGTAAAAGCTTCCTGGGGTTCTCATTGGAAGCAGATGCTGGCACCATGCTTCTTGTACAGCCTGTATAACCATAAACCAAATAAACCTATTTTCTTTATTAACTTCCCAGTCTCAGGTATTTCTTCATAGCAATGCAAAACAGACTAACACTAAACAGAGAATTCTTGATTGTTGATTTTCTCCCACTACTTTCAAGACATCTTCTTGGTCTTTAATTTTCAAAAATTTAATTATGTGTCCTGGTATGGATTTCTTTTGATTTCTCTTATTTGAAGTTCTTCCAGAATCTTGAATCTGGAGGTTTATGGATAAATTAAAAAGAAAATCAGAATTATTTATTTGGGGATATTTTTACCCCACTATCTTTCTCTTTTTCTTCTTTCAGTCTAATAATGCAAATGTTCTATGTTTTGATATTGTCCACAGGACCCTGAGGACATATTAAATTTTTAAGTCTATTTCTCTCTGTTCAGGTTGAGTAATTTCTATTGTTCTATCTTTAAGACACTGATTCTTCCCTGTGTTCTCATCATTTTGCTGAGTACATCTGTTAAGTTTTTATTTCAGTTATTGTATTCATCAGTTCCAAAATATATTTTTCATTTATTACAACTATGTTCATAATTGCTCACTGAGGTAATTTTATAATAGCTACTTAAAATTCTTTTCAGATAATTTTAACATCTGTGTCATCCGGAGTTTGGCATCTGTTGATTCTCTTTTCTTACTCAAGTTGAAATTTTTCTGGTTTTTGGTATGAGTGATTTTTTTGTGGTATCCTGAACATTTTTGGTATTATGTTACAAGGCCCTGGATCTTATTTAAGCCTACTTTAACAAGCCTCATCTTATATCCCTCCAGAAGGGAAATGAGTGGCCTGCCTCATTGCCAGGTAGGTCCTAGTTCCCCACTTGACCTAAGTAGCAGGGATGTGGGTAGGGAGGGATGAGGAAAGGGCATCTACTCCTTAGGTAGGAGTGGAAATTTAGGTTCCTCCCTATGTTTTCATTTATACTAACTACCCTAGTTGGTATGGGAGAGGTGCCTTCTTACTGCTCTCCATGTGGCTTCTACTGACATCACATAAATGGGGCATCCTTTTTACCACCAGATGGTGTAAAGGTCTTGACTCTTCATTAGGCCTCCTGATGTAGGCGTGGTGGAGAAAGTGCAGCTCGTTTCCATTTGTTGGGGGTGGAAGTTCAGAATTCCCACCTAGTTTCTATTGACTTCATGGGAAGAGGGCTCATTTCAGCTAGGCATGACCTATGGAATATCACTGGACTTCGAGGGACCAAGAGAGACCAATGGAATGCTTATTTCATTAAATAAAATCTTCTCTTCAGAAAGTCCCAAGTTTATTTTTCACCTTGAAAATCCTGGCTTCTCACTTGTTTTCTGACACCAGTGGTAGAGAGGGCACGTGGTGGGTGGGTCAGGTTCCATGTTACAGCCAGGTGAAGAAGGTGAAAGTCCAGGCTTCCCGCTGAGTCTTTGCTGATGAGGTTGGAGGTATGGCCAATTTTACCCCACGGTGTTTCTCTAGGGCAGAGAGGTCATTGTCTAAACTTTTTTGTCTTGCTGGGTTGTCCTTTCCTGCTCCTTTGTCTAGAGAGAACTGGCATTTCTTGGATTTCATTTTGTGTGTTTTGGTGTTTTTGATTATTGGCTTCTCCAGCACCCAGTCTGGGATAAATTAGGCAAGAAAAAAACCAAGGGAACTCTCTATCATGTTGTTACCTGGGTCCTAAGGCTCCTAGTCAGTCTGAAGCTTTCTCGCTTCATTTCAGGCTTCTTATGCTTTTGTGATATATAACGTTCAGGACTTTTAGCAGGAGGCACAGGGGAAACATTCCAGCAGGAGAGAGAATCATTTTACAAGAAAAGCTCCTCTATTCCATGCTCATCTGAAAGTGAAACTGTTCCCTTTCAATTTATAGAGCTTTAGTTTTTTTTTCTGCTAATACTTTTGATACTGTGTGAAACTATGGTGATGATGGTGGGACATCCCTATTTTTTTCTTGGCTTCTGAGGGACAGCCTCTCATTTTTATCCGCTGAATTTCTATTTAAGAAGTAGCACATTTTTCTTTTGTCTTGATTTTCTTTCTTTCGTCTTGATTTTCTTTCTTTCTTTTTTTTTTTTGAGATGGAGTTTAGCTGTTGTTGCCTAGGCTGGAGTGCAATGGCGCATTCTCGGCTCACCGCAACCTCCGCCTCCTGAGTTCAAGCGATTCTCCTGCCTCAGCATCCCAAGTAGCTGGAATTACAGGCATGTGCCACCATGTCCGGCTAATTTTTTGTATTTTTAGTAGATATGGGGTTTCACCATGTTGGCCAGGATGGTCTCAATCTTTTGACCTCGTGATCCACCCGCCTCGGCCTCCCAAAGTGCTGGGATTAAAGTGAAGAATGATTGCTGAGTCCAGGCACGGTGGCTCACGCCTGTCATCCCAGCATTATGGGGGGCTGAGGTGGGTGGATCACTTGAGGTCAGGAGTTTGAGACCAGGCTGGCCAACATGGTGAAAGCTAAAAATACAAAAATACCAGCCCGGCCATCCCATCTCTACTAAAAATGCAAAAATTAGCCAGGTGTGGTGGCGGATGCCTGTAATCCCAGCTACTTGGGAGGCTGAGGCAGGGAGAATTGCTTGAACCCGGGAGGCAGAGATTGCAGTGAGCCAAGATTGTGCCACTGCACTTCAGCCTGGGTGACAGAGTAAGACTCTGTCAAAAAAAAAAAAAAAAAAAAAAAATCATTGCTGAATTTCTGTCAAAATTTTTTTTGGTATTTATGGAGAAAATTATGAGGATACATTTATCCCCATTTTATAGAGAACACAGCTGACACCCAAGGAAGTTGAGTAACATGCCCAGCATAACATGGCTCAGATGTATTAGAGCCGGGATTCTGCCTCAGGCCTGCCTGGCTTCAGAGTCCACAGATTTTACAAATTAATATGCTTGAGACACACAGAAAGGACAGTGGCCAGGTGCCTTTGCTGACACAGCTCAGCACTTTATAGGTGTACAGGAGGTGATGCTGTGTGACATTATAGGCTATGGGGTTTTCTGTCTTGCATCTGCTGAAGTTCAACAAATGGCTTTTGTCATGCTGTTGCTTTACAGCTTGCTTTTAATTTATCTGCTCAGGAAGTCTCAACTTTCACATAGTGTTTGGTTTCCCGTAGAAACCTATTGTGATATTATTTTCCAGCTCATCTCATCAGGGCCTGTCCAAAGTCCAGTGGTTTTCTCCACAGGTCATCTAATGTGAGTGAGTCAGAAGCCATGGCTGCTGAATCATAAATTTAGAATCCACATGGCTTCTGATTCTTTACTGTGGCCACCAGGTCATCCTCCTTGCTGAGCATGACAGAGCACTAACTAGTGAATGGGAAACATATTTCAGGTAAGCTAACACGGAGGTGAAAAATAGGCTTGGGACTTTCTGAAGAGAAGGTCTTATTTAATGGAATAAGCATTCTATTGGTCTCTCAGGCAATAAGATAACCTTTTAGGTAGAGCTTCTCAATGGGGTGCCAGGGCATGCTGAGTTGCTACAAATGGATTACAGGTGTGTCTGAGATACTGATCCTATTAATTTTGGGGCAAGCAGGCAGGTTCTGGGGCTCTTTAGAGTTGTGGCCTAGTTACCTCCAGCTGTGAGCAGCTTCTTCTATTTACCCTGGAAAGCCATGCAAAAGGTATCATTTTCTATGTGTACCAAGAAGAGAAAAAGACTGGGAGCACTGTTTGTCGAGATGTCTTGAGAATCTGGTACTATATTTGGAGTTGATGAGCTCCAGTTTTCTGATGCTGTGCTAAGCTCCACTGAAATTAGAACTATAGTGTTTTCTGGGGGGTGGATAGGGAGTCTTCTGACTGAAAAAAAGAGTAATAGAGAGTGTCACAGGTCTCTGTGAAGGTGTAAAGGGTGTAGATGATATTACCATGTCTTGTT
The DNA here is from genome assembly GCA_963575295.1 of Alouatta caraya. Taxonomy (NCBI): domain Eukaryota; kingdom Metazoa; phylum Chordata; class Mammalia; order Primates; family Atelidae; genus Alouatta; species Alouatta caraya. The sequence goes on along the minus strand of CAUYUD010099171.1, from coordinate 7,686 downwards.
CACCAAATAATGGAATTCTAGAATGAAGGTGGGCATTATCTGAAGCTGAGAAAGATAATTTGATAAAAAGTTAAGAAAACCATAGTTATTTCCACCAATAAGTTTAAAATTTAAGAAATGAAAATACCTTCAAACTGAGAACATAGAAACCTAAAATGCTTCTAAAGTTTTCCATTGTTTTCTCTTTTTTCTTGTTTTTTTTGAAACAGAGTCTCACTCTGTTGCCCAGGCTGGAGCACTGTGGCATGATCTCAGCTCACTGCAACCTCCATCTCCCAGGATCAAGCAATTCTCCTGCCTCAGCCTCCCGAGTAGCTGGGATTACTGGCATGTGCCACCGCCAGGCTAATTTTGTCTTTTTAATAGAAATGGGCTTTTGCTACATTGGCCAGGCTGGTCTCGAACTTCTGACCTCAGGTGATCCACCCTTCTTGGCCTCCCAAAGTGCTGAGATTACAGGCGTGAACCACCGCGCCCAGCCTCCATTGTTATCTCTATTGTGTTTCTAAGGGAATTTGGGAAATCAAAGGACATCCTTACCCTCTGAAGTTGTTATCAGGTGGAAAACCAAATTCATTTCAGAGTTCTTGGCTCCACAATCAAGGACAGAATGTCCAGCCTTCTGGAACATCTCTGCTGTTTTCAGTTCTGCTGTGTCTTTCTTTCCCTTTTGAGCCCCACTGTAGCCACTTCCTTCACCAGCCGTCCCCACAGCCCTTGGGCCAGATTCTGTCATCTACCCAAGCAGCTGAGAGTGGAGGCAGTTTCAGAAGTGAGCATTTAGAGAGGTCAGTGGAAAAATAGGTTTGTTGCCTATTGACCGTCTCAGGTTTTTGACTATTAATGGAATGTCCTGCTCATATTGGGGTTCCTTGGGGGTAGGTAAAAAGATTTACTATAATTAGAGCACAGATGAGGTGAGGAGGGACGAGGGTGGGACAAGAACAGGAAGAAGCAGTGGTCACAGGAGGGACTGGCAGTATATGTCCCACTGGGGCTGGGGAAGCAGGAGGACCCTGTCAGAAGGGCAGCCAATCTTCAGTTATCTGTTTTCACCATTGTTGCTGCTGCTGCTGCCACGGTTATTAATACCACTGTGTCCGCACCACATATTTAGGGCTGATTATGAGTGAAGCTCTGTGCAGAACCTTTCACCTGCATTACCTTTCTTAATCCTCTTGACAGGCCTGCCGCTTTAGTCTCATTGTCCAGATGAGGAAACTGAGGTAGAGACAGGTGATCCAGACCTGTAGGTGATCCAGATAGACAGAGTGAGAACTTGAACCCTATGGGACTTCAAGTTCCATGCATTTTCACCTCATCATGTTGTCTTCCTAATAAGGCAAAGTGTCAGGGCTGGAGATTGAAGAAATAGTGAGGTATTCCAACAGAATGGGCAAAGCAAAAGGAAATCAGATGTGTGGGGTAGCATGGGCCCCGGAACACTGAAGAAGGGAGCAGAGTGAGCTCTCACCTGGGCCTGTGGATGTGGGAGCCCTCTGTATAGGGACTGAAGCCAAGAGGAGGAAGAAGCATGTCCAGCAAGGGTATAATGAGTGAGTGAGGAGAGCAGTGGGCCAAAGAGAAGGTTGGAAAGCACAAATAGGTAAAGGCGGGCCAGAATAGGAGGAGTGCAGGGATGGGCCTGGGAATGAGTAGCCAGAGACGTGGGAGGGCTAAGAGGAAAGAGAATTAGTAGAATAAAAATGGGATGAGCTTGGGGCATCTTAGCTGCCAAAGAGCTCTCGTCTTGCATTCAGGTGGCTGAGCTGGCACTCAAGGCTGGAGTGACTTGCAGTGCTAGGGAACAAAGGCCTCGTGCAAGCGTGCTGCCATGGCGCCAGGAGCAGAGAGCAGGTCTGGTCCTAAAGCCAACATTCCCTGCTCCCCATGGGAAGGTGAACTCTCTCCAGCTTGTTCCAGGCGCGGTCTCTACTGTTTGTTCACACTCAGAATACTTTTGCCAAAGCTCTGCAAAGCACTTGCATGATGCAAAGCACTGCACCAAGGCTGGTTACTTTTGCTTTGAGCTGCCTGAACATAATCGTGTCTGGGAAGTGCTCCTCTTCTTTCCTGTCATCAGCACCTTTGGATTCAAAGTCAATCAAACTGTTCACCTCAATCCGTGCAATTTATGTATTTTTAAAACCCTGGAGGTTGTGCGTATGGTTAACTGAACACTTTGATGAGTGTCAGATCCTTGCCATTTTTGACACCTTCTGAACATCTTGAAGCTGTTGTACAGACAAATCCTCAATTTATTTTGGACCACATTCTGGGATGGTATCGTTCTAAGAGGTGTATTGGGAATTTTTTAAAAATATTTTTAGAAATCTTGCATTCTTTAAAGGCATTCTTACAGTCATGAGATTCTACTGAGAAACCTGTTTGTAGGAGACACAGAGTGGAATTTAAGAAAGAAAAGGGAAGGGTTCCTTCGGGGAAGGAGACAGTCACGTTGATTTAGAAAGCAATCACACTGCCGGCAAATGTGTGGGATTCTGAAAGCTTACAGAAAGGGAATCTCCTAATAGATGAACTGAGGCTTAGTGAGTTATCTGTGAACATTACGCAATATTTTCATGGGGTGAATTGGAGGAGAGGGGAGTATGAAGACAAGAAGGAGGAGAAAGTGGGAGGCAGAACAAAGAGGCAGACATTTCATTCCAACAGCCAATGATTTGCACGCTGGAAACAGTGACCCTGAAGCACACATCAGGACTGTTGGCTCACAGGAGAGGCATGGCAGGACTCTTTCTTCTCTTTCCCAGTCACCCCCGACTTTATTTGACTCATCCTTCTGGACATATTTCTAGCTGTACCTCTGAATTCTGAATGTTCCCCGAGCTCACTGAAATGCACAAGTGAAAATTATTCATATGTTTGGAGGTTACACAAAGCTGAAAATGCTGTCAGAAGTAAAGAGATACAGTTACACAATCAGATAGATCCATTATGAGAAAAGGACAGCTTTGCTTGTAACAGTCCAATAGCCAAGTGCTGAAGACAGGTAAAGGAAGATGAGGAGTCCCTTCTGGTCATCTTCAGGGTGGAGACGGGTGTCATTTCTCATGAGCATATGCTTAAGAGGACACAGATCGATCAAGGCAAGTGACACAGAGCTGGATGCCAGCCACCCAGCTGGTTGCATGGAATCTTCAGAGATGACTCAGGGTATGCAAAATCAAAAGCAATGGAGGGAGAACAGACAGAAAAGTGCCAACACGCATTAGGACAAGGACGAGGCTGGGTTGCTCAGGGTCAGGGCGCTGGGATGGTGAGTCAGAATCTTGAGACCTCTCATCCTGTTTCTGCAAGGATCAAAGCAAGTGATGCTGTCTCACTCAAGTCACTTAGCAGACCTCTCTTTACAAAAGAGGACTTGTAAATCTTCCTCCAAAGCATAAGTCAATGAATCTGTTGATGTTCCAGGACACTTAACTGCTGAAAGGTGCCTGTAAAGAGCAGGACTGGCTTTGCCACAGGGAGGCTCAGTAGTGCCCTCTGCAGTATGGTTGGGGATGCTTAGAAGGTCTCCTATATGAAAGAATCTTTTTCACTATACTGGAAATTCCACCACTGCAGTTAATTCCTTTGGGCAAAATGTTACTGTCTATAGCTACTTCTCTTAAAGTACAGTATCCCGGGAAAGAGGTAAAACCAGAATGTCTGCAGCATACCAATGAGATCTTGTCTCTCTGAGGCATCATGAAACTTCTGGATGGTTGGGGAGCGGAAGGAGGGAGGTTATGGAAAGGAAACCCATAGGTAGGAAGAGGGGAGGCTCTTGTATCTTCCAGAAGTCTTCAGAGAATTAAGAGCCTCAAACTCCAGAAAACATTTAATGAAATAAAAATTTTTGGTCTTAGAACTTCTTTTTGTAGGTTTCTGGTCACATTTCAGGGTTTTGAGTACATAGAGTCATGGGCTTTCAGAGTTACTGAAAGTATTATGTTCTGTTAGAGCATGGCATCATCCAGCCCAGGGATGAAACCCTATACCCACCGCTTCTGTCTGACTGTGACCATTTTTAACTGCTCCAAGCTTCTGATTTCTCATTTCTAATGTGGGGATAGTGATACCCACCTCCCAGATTTTCTGTGACTTTAGAATAAAATAGGCCTAGTATACTCCCTTGAAAAGTTTGTAAGAATGCTATAAAATGCAAAGTCTTCCACTTTGTGCAGAAATCCTCTCTGCAGCTCCCAGCTCCCAAACTCCCTAAGTCTTTTAGTGAACTGGAAGAACAGTGAACTCACTACCACGTGACGCAGCTCTCTTCATTTCTCAAAAGCTGGAATTGTCAAGAGATTCTTTGCTGAATCAATATCTGCCTTTCTGCACCTTCCATCCATTAGTCGTAGTTTTACTTCTTGGATTTTCTCTGCATATACTTCTTAACAATTCCCTTAATCTCTGCCATAATATCCTTAAGACTTTTTGAAGACAGCAAGAAGTATTCTTGATGTCTTTACTTTTCAAGACTAGGAAGCGGTATTTCCATCAAGCCATACTCATCTATCATGGGTTAAGCTTCCAACTGTCTGTTTTGCCTCCTTTGGACTATATAGAGATTTTAAAAAATCAATTTACAAGTTATACCATTCATAGGTTTGGTATTTGCAGTTGTATATAATTTACACAATGTTTACATATTTATTTCATGCAGTTAAGAGCCTACTGTGTTGACAGTGCACTGGGGGACCATACAACTCAGTGTCAACACCTTCCGAAGCGGCTCTTCCCATATCAGCCTCCACAGCTGCAGGTCCTCCAGCTGTAAGTGGGCATCTCACCAGTCAGTGCTTCTCTTTCTGTGGTTAAGAATCAGCTTTTAAAATTTCTGATCTAAAGCAAACCAACACTTTTGTAAAATGCAATAAAGATAAATCACCAGAAGAACTAAATTAATAAGCACATAAAATACAAGCACAAAATACATTTTTTAATCATTAGATTTATGGGCATAAAATTATGTTTCAATAAATGTCATCAAAACAAACAGCACAGGAAAACAACAAATTACACAAATTGAACACATTTATTACAGGCGTGCATGTAGGTGATTAATATAAAGAATTGTTATTTATAAAATTTTATCATTCTGCAATAGTACAGTAAGTTATGAGTGAAATAAGGAGTTATTTAATAAATATCTGTACATGTTGTCCAAATGAATACTAGGATAAATATTTTAAGCAACTAATGAGTTAGCATCTTGCTTGCTAATTAATCTGATTAGGTTGGATTGATAAATTATGTCTGGTACTTCTCACTCATTGGTTCTAATTCTTTCAGACCACAACATTCAAACTACAACTAATAAATCTACTTCCCCTGTATGTGACAACCTGATTTAATAGCAGGTGTCAAGTATCCTTTAAGTTTTCTTTTCCCGGGTAAACCATGCTTTCCCTCCACTCACTTCTCATATGACATGGGCTCTAGAATCTTCACCTTGTCACTCTCTGGCTCTCTTGTTGTTCAGAGTTCCTAACACATATTGAGTGTTTATTTACATTCAATACTCTAATAGACATAGTGTTTTTGTTTTCAGTTGAATGACAAGACTTTGACAGATGGCATAAATTGATTTAAGTTCTACAGAAAAAAATGCCCCTCCCATATTTCTCTGTATGTTTCTCTCTCTCTCTCTGTCTCTGTCTCTCTGATTTTTAATGCTTAAAATTTTTCTGCTTTGTTAATACCATTCACAACATAAGCAGGAATAAAGATTTCATAATGAAGATGGTAAAAGCAATGGTAACAAAAGCAACAATTGACAAATAGGATATCATTAAACTAAAGAGCTTCTGCACAGCAAAAGAAACCATCATCAAAGTAAATATACAACCTACAGAATAGGATAAAATTTTTGTAATCTACCTATCTGACAAAGGTGTAATATCCAGGATCTACAAGGAACTTAAACAAATTTACAAGAAAAAAAAAAAGTCCATTAAAAAGTGGGCAAAGGACATGAACAGACCCTACTCAAAAGAAGACATACATGTGGCCAAGAAACATATGAAAAAAAGCTCAGCATCACTGATCATTAGAGAAATGCAAGTGAAAACCACTGTGAGCTACCATCTCAGACCAGTCAGAATGGCTACTATTAAACAGTCAAAAACCAACAGATGCTGGCAAGGTGGTGGAGCAAAAGGAATGCTTTCGCATTTTTGGAGGGACTGTTAATTAGTTCAACCATTGTGGAAGACAGTGTAGTGATTCTTCAGAGACATAGAGGCAGAAAAACCATTTGATCTAGCAATCCCATTATGGGGTATATACCTAAAACAATATAAGTCATTCTACCAGAAAGACACATGCACATGTATGTTCACTGCAGCACTATTCAAAATAGCAAAGACATGGAATTGAACCTAAATGCCCATCAATGATAGACTTAATAAAGAAAATGTGGTACATATACACCATGAAATACTATGCAGCCATAAAAAAAGAATGAGATTATGTCCTTTGCAAGGGCATGAATAGAAGTGGAAGCCATTATCCTCAGCAAAGTAACACAGGAACAGAAAATCAAATACAGCATATTTTCCCTTATAAGTGGGAGCTGAATGATGAGAATGCATGGACCCATGGAGGGAACAACACACACTGGGACCTGTCGAAGGGTAGGGGGTGGAAAGAGGGAGAGCATCGGGAAGAATAGCTAATGGATACTGGGCTTAATACCTAGGTGATGGGATGATCTGTGCAGCAAACCACCATGGCACATGTTTATGTAACAAATGTGCACATTCTGCACTTGTATCCCTGAGCTTAAAGTAAAAGTTGGAAATTAAAAAAAAAAAGTTTTTGCTTTTTTAAAAGGGAAAGACTACAACCATTATGGAAAACAATATGAAGTTTTCTAAAAAAATTAGCAATAGAACTACCTTATGATTAGGCAATCTTACTTCTGGGTGTCCAAAGGAAATGAGATCAGTGTCTCAAACAGATATCTGTACTTCTATGTTTAATTGCAGCATTATTAACAAGTCCCAAAATACGGACATGACAAAAGTGTTTGTCAACAGATGAATGGATAAAGAAAATGTGGTATATATGCAATGGTATATTATTTGGCCATAAAAAGAAGAAAATCCTACCTTTAATAACAATATGGATGAACCTGGAGGACATTGTGTTAAGTGAAATAAGCAAAACACAGGAAGACAAATACTGCATGATCTCACTTATATGAGGAATCTAAAAAGGCCCAATTCTTAGAAGCAGATGGTAGAATGCTGGTTACCAGGGGCAGATGAGATGTTGGTCAAAGGGCACAAACTTTTAGTTATAAGCTAAATGAGTTCTGGGGATCTAATGTGTATTGTCCCGACCTGCAGGACAACAACGGGGACGAGGGAGAGGGAGTGGGGATGAAAGAGGGACAGGAGGCGCGAAGAATGGAGACAAGACAGGACTCTGATCAAGTCTCGTTTATTCAGCGGGGGAAAGCAGCTTATAAAGGCAGCTGCAAGGAATTGGTAAACAAGGGAGGAGCCGCAAGCGCCCGTGGCACCCGTGGCGCCCGTGGGCGGGAAAGACAGAGGCAGCTGCAAGTTGTTTACGGTTGAGAAAGATAGGGGCAGCTGCAAGTTGTTAACGGTTGGGAAAGTCCGTGTGATTTCTGGTAAATGGCAACTTTTATCATCTGAGGCTTGGCCAAAGGCC
>CAUYUD010099170.1:0-11166 GCA_963575295.1 Alouatta caraya | reverse complement strand
GCAGGTCTGTTAGCCTCTTCGCCTGCCTTGCGGGTTTTTTTTATTGTTGTATGTAAGTATGTTTGTATTGTTTGATGTATGTTTGGATGGAAGGAAGGAAGGAAGGAAGGAAGGAAGGAAGGAAGGAAGGAGGGAAGGAAGGAAACTGTTTCACTTATACACAGAATAGCACACAATAGCTGTAGGATTTTTCCTAGAGAACCACTTCCTTTAGGTCTCAACATTCCTCTTCTGACCTGGACTGCTCCTCTCTTGCCAGCCACACAGCTAACACCTTGCACATTCTGTCCATCTCTCACTTGTGTCGGATGCACTATTACTTCCTAATTATTCCTATTTTTCTCTTAATTTGCTTCTTAATTTTGATGGAAAACATCTATCAACTTTCTATTCTCGTCGTTGTAAATTTATAATTATTTTATTTCTTTAGTTAGTAGAGAAAAAGATAGACACACATCATCAACTCTTATTTTTAACTTTTTCCTCTCATGAATATTATTTTTCAAATGAATGTGAAAACCAGCCCCAAAGATTAAGACAAATACTGTGGCTTGTGAGGATTACTTTCATCTCAGATTGAAAATATAGAAAATCCTACACATTTAAAACTAGTTAATTTCATTTATTAAGCTTTATCTTTTCATTCCAATAATAAAAATTACTTAATGGACAATATGTAACAAAGGGAAGGGAATTTAGGAATTTCCACAAGAAGAATAAATGAAATAAGCTCTACTGATCATTTCCAAAGGAACGGACATTTTAATGTCAACTAATATAGTCCTGCTTTCTGTTTACATGGTAAGCCTAGAACTGTGGATAAATATGAGCTTTAGAAAACTGAAGAATGTTACATCTGTATGAGTTTGTATCCCAGCTTTGACCTTCTCCTGATTAATTTTTTTACCTTAATAAGTAAGAGTATCTTTTTTACTTTTTCCATCTGTCTTTAATAGATATGGCCATATCAATACAGAATACTTCCTAGGTGACTACATAGGGATTGACAAAATCGGCCTATATTACTGAGAAAACTGGTATTTTAAAGTAGTTCTTAGTTGACTTTACTGAATAACCAATAAAGTAATAACAATAATAACTCTATTCACAAGCTCTTCACATTACCATGAGCAGAGGTAGTTTTGAAATGAGGCCTCATGCATTCTGCTCACTCATGTGTTGTGCAGCTTCAGAACTCATCTGAGTGCTTGGCATATAAAAGGAACTCAATAAATATTTGTGGTTGAATTAGCACTCTTTTTATTAGCTTTCAAAACCTTTGCTATCATCTGAAGATTCTACATTATGTTTGCTAATTTTTTTTCAAATTCCCTTTATGTTTTATTTATATCTCCAGAATCAGCTTACCACTAATCTTATAAATGTGGTTTTGTCTAAAACATACATAAGTACTGCTTCTACTATTTATAATTCTCTCTAAGAATATTACAGCTATTGTCTTTATTATTTTTGTTTTTACCTTGATGTTAATGAAGGATGCTACTATTGCTGATAATAATGATGAATGTGAAGGTGATTTAACAATATCACTTGCTTCTTAAACCAGATTTATCTTGCATTCTTCTTTGTTTTTTTTTCATAGAGGAATCTTGCATCTTCAATAAAAACCAAGTTACGGCCGGGCGTGTTGGCTCACACCTGTAATCCCAGCACTTTAGGAGGCAGATGACCTGAAGTCAGAAGTTCGAGACCAGCCTGGCCAACATGGTGAAACCTTGTCTCTACTAATAGTACAAAAATTAGCCAGGCGTGGTGGTGGGCACCTATAATCCCAGCTACTTGGGAGGCTGAGGCAGGAGAATAACTGGAACCTGGGAGGCAGAGGTTGCAGTGAACCGAGCTCACACCACTGCACTCTAGCCTGGGCAACAAGAGAAAGACTCTGTCTAAAAAAAACACCAAGTTATCCATCATCGACTTTGTTTTCTTTCATGTTGACATATACAAATCATCTACATTTCTTTATTGTTTTCTACTCAAAAGCCTTCTGTTTCTGCTGATTTCATGTTCTTTTTTTAGCTCCCCAACGAAACAGCTATCTCACTATTATTTCCCTCCTTGGGTGAGGAGCAGGCTACATGCTTTCAGTTCTTATGCAGTTAGGGTCCCAACAGGAAAGTGATAGCATGCTAAAATTGAGATCGTTTGAACAGTCTATATTCACAAAGAGACTAATTACCCAAAAATAAGCAAAATGTTAAAAAATCACAAAAAAATAGAGAAGGGAACAGAGGCTAACAGCAGCAGAGCTGTCGCCGTTCCTAACAACTCACAAAGAAAGAGACGGGTACAGGGAGTCATGTGGTACCTTGAGAGAACCAGAGACTTCAGTTGAGAGATTCCACCAGGCCAAGGCAAAACTCAGGAAATGAATAGAGAAATAAACAGCCTAACCTCATTCTTTTCACTCCTCTCCCCTCCCTCGTCCTCACCTCATGCCAGTGCTTCTCATTTTTTTAACCCAAACAGAAGCCAGATTTCATGGGAACTTGTTGATGTAATCGATACGGTCAGGCCCCTGGGGGAGAGGGCAGGCTGGAGAAGAGACACTGGATGAGTAGTGGAAAGCTATCTGACCCACTGTTCCATCTTTGTTTTCAGCATGTATTCTTATCCCACATCCTGCTTAGTCATAAAGTCTGAAGAGCAGGGCAGCTTGTACTCTAATCTGAACTTGTTTTCAGGGCCCGTTCTTGCTTTGTGATCTGCTCAAGACTGTACGCTTACAGGGTCATCTGATAAAAGAGCTGGAACAACATGTCCAACAGTGATCTGTGTATATTTCCTCTGAAACCCAAAAGGTTTGCCAAGCACTGTGCTGCTTTCCTTCATGATGGGATATCCAAAGCATGTCTTCTCATCTCATACTTTAGAGGAGAAAATCTGACAAGCATCATGTTACAAATATCTACAAACCTCACTGACAGGTCAGGTTTCTGAATTTTTCCAGGGTTTATTTTCAACCCCATGGCTCACATAGCTTACTAAGACATACAAGTATGTGATACTTCTTGATCACTAGATCCTTCTAGCACAAAGCTATCAATGTGATGGACACGTGGAATGTTTTGTAGATCACAATGTTAAGTTGATCATGGTCCCTCCTATTTTATAAAAATAAACAAATAAATAAATAAAGGGCATAGTCCTAAGGCAAAACAAAAATTATGTAGTATTATTAAAGCTATGTGCATCCAGATTATTTCTGATTCTGTTTACCCATTGGGATAGAGAAGAATAGACTCAAAAAATCAATAGCTAAATACCAGGAACAAGGGTTCATATTTAATTTGACAATAAAAATAACACATCTATAACAGTGATTGTGAATTGCATCGTTACTTTCATTTAGTTCATGGAAAGCTGAAATTCTCCATACTGCATTCATGTGAGTTTGTTTCATTTTGTGTATACGTATGTACAGATATGTATAGTGAAGATATATTAGGAACTATCATCCTTGCAGCTTTAGTCTTTGATAGCAGTCCTAGTCTCTATCGTTCTTTCAGGAATGTGATATTACTGTTTTTGGTACACTATCTCCAGTGGTGAAGGCTTGGGAGCTTTAATTTGACTTTAATTTGCATTATAATGCCCCTTATTTTGTGGTCAGATAATCAATTTTAATATTCTGACAGTCACTAAAAAGATGACATCCATTTTAACTATTTATTATGGAATTGCGGAAATAACATGATTGATTAGCTCTCACATACAAGATCCATTCCAATTTCCTGAGCTTTCAGTTTCTTCCCGTATAGTATGCTAACATATCGGACACATTGGTTTTATTAAGTGTAGGCTATTGCTGAGTTGCGCCTACTGTTCTGACATACTTTCATTACCACTCCTGCATACCTGAGCCAAGGCATCATATCCTGAGCCCAAATTGGGCTCACTGTTGTCAATAAATTTGAGCTATTTAACATGCATATTTCTTCTCCCTTTGCCAAATATATATACATCCTACCACATGCTCTTTGGGATTCTGCAGATGCAGTTTGCGGGAGGGGGATATTGTAATTCTCTTCATGTATTGTTACCTCCTGGTCCATGTCTCTAACTCCTTGGTCAATATAGATTATGTTGAGATCAAATGCAAGTATAGCCCTGTAGAAAACAAAAAGTGGTGAAGGTGAAAATTGGTATCAGCTTGGGAATCTATTGTTGCAGGAAAGCTTTAAGGCAGAGGTGAACTGGGATCCCTCAGATAGGGGGATAGCTTGTCACCTGTAACATAAGCACTTCAGGGAAATAATATTCATAGCCAGTGTTTTAGGGTTTGCTCTTTTCCTGTCAGTGTCATTAGTTTAGTGTAAGAAATTTGTTGGGATAGAGTGTCTAATTTGTGCTATGACTTTGAGACCTTTACAATTCTATGCTTGATTCTCAGCTACATCTACCCTGAGACTATAAGAAATCAGATATTTCAAAATTGCCATGGAGAAAGACTTTTATTTCTTCATACATGGTCTTAAATTTATAGCCATAGTTTTTCATTTCTCTCTGTTTTTCTATATATGTTCTCTAGGGTGTTAAGAAGTAGTCAGGAGATTCCACGATTACTATAAGCTATTCTGTTACTATGTATGTTGGAGAACTCTAAGATCATCCCCTGGTTTATTGACTTACTAGGAGGAATTTAGGACTTGCATATAGTCATATTCGTGATATGATTTATTACAACAAAAGGACATAAAGAAAAATAAGCACACAGAAAGGCAAAATAAGTGAAGAGCAGGGGAAACCTGGCACAAGTTTGCAGGAGCGCTTAGCCAGCAGAGTCACACAGGAACTGCTTAATTCCTCTTACCTGATTTGTGACAGCAAGTATATAATATCTACCAGGGAGCTCAATCGATATTGAGTTTGCAGGATTTGAACTGGGGAATAATTACTTAGGTGCTTGCTTCCTAGCACATACCAAAGTTTCAGACTACCGAAGGAAACCAAGTGTACAACATAAAATGCATTGTGTGTACAAAGAGTATAATCATAATGAGATTCTACTAAGAGTATCTTTGTACACACAATGCATTTTATGTTGTACACTTGAATGCCTTTGGTAGTCTGAAATTTTGGGGAGAGTCATTCCTAACAGAAAAACCACATTTCAGCCAAGAACAAATCTTACAAACAAGCTTTATTAAGGATAGAAATCTTAAGCCTGTTACGATTTCTCTTTTCTGCCTCCCATAGTAACTGTCATAGCCACTTCTTCTAATATCCCCTTTTTTTCATGTGCTTTATCCGATGTCCCTTTAGTTTACATTTGAATAATTTTGATTTTTTTATATTCTGTGAATTATCTGTGTCTCATTTTCCTCTGGCAAGGAAATCATCATGTGCTCCTTAAATATATGACAAACAAAACTGTAGAATCTCATTTTAAAGACCGGTTTCTAGAGATCACTTCCAGTAACAACTACTATGTCAATCAGAGGCCCAGTAGGAAATAAATGGAATAATTAAAATTGAGATATATCAAGAAAAAGGTATTTGGAAAGGATATACTCACAGAGATTAGAGCAGAGAAATCATAAAGGATTATTAAGAAGAAAAGACTAGTAGCTGCAGAGATACTAACACCCTAGGAACTAAGGAACAGTAGGAGAGCTTTTCTGAACCCAGAAAGGAAAAATGTTACACTTGTCAGGTAACCTCAGGAGAGGCAGTGTCCTTCTGCTGATGGATGCAGCCAGCCCCCTACCTAGTGAAAACTAGGAAAATAAATGCCTTATTCTCAAATATGCTCATTCTCTTCTTTCCCTTAGATTTCTTCCAGTATTTCCTGGTGACCCAACCCAATCAGAAGTAAGAAGCCAGAGTGTGTGGGATCACACTGATGTAATCAGTTTAGTTCACTCTTCGATAGCTAAGGAGAATTTGGGAGAAATTAGAGTGTGACCTAAAGGGGTAAATGGAATATATTTGTCACAGTTGACAACGCATTTCCCCATTTGCCAAGAATTTGAAATCCTTTGATTCAAATATATTCTGACATCTCACATCCTCAAAGAATAATTCCAAAAATAAATTACAAGGAATGAGTTTCCTTTCTCCTTACTCTCTAAATGGTCAAGTCTTGCTGCTTATCACCCATCAGCTTGTCCAGAATGAATCATAGACATTCATTTTATTCTTTTATGTTTCTCAATGTCACATTTTCCATGTTTCTAAATTGTTTACAGTGTCTGAATGCCCTTAAGATCTATTCATCTATTCACTTCATTTTGTATAAAACATACTTTGTAAAACTGCTCCTTGAAAAATTCTCCATATATTTGCTGAATCAATGAATAAGATGTATATCTCAGCATTCTATAGATGTAAATAAGACATTAATGTATTTTCTATCATTGCTAAAATCTGGCTCAGTCAAAGTTAAATGGTGAAAAGGGGATATTAGTTTATAAGTCAATAGGCTGGGGCACTAATCAATCCCACTGTTTGCCAGAAATTCATCTTGATGAAGGAAGGTTTTCTCTGTTTCATTATTTTTACTTGCAATGTGAAGAGCTTGGAAGCAATGACCTCTAGGACTTCTTCCAGGTTTATAAGTCTGTTGATTTCAGTACAAATTGTTAGCCTTTTCCCGATTTCTCCATTGGATATACAGAGTGCTTTTAAGAGGATATAGACTTTCTAGGCCAGTTATTCTACAGATTCGAAGTGTTCGTCATCTTAGAGACAAATTACCTAGTGTTGGCTTATGTAACACAATGTTCCTGTTTAATTTTAACTGCTAGAATTATGAAGTGAACATGTTCTTGGACTGGCCATTTCTCATGATTCCATTACAATAATTTATGGAGTAATGTTTTAATGATAAAACTGTTCAGGTGTCTGAAACATGCTATACCAATTTTCATACAGTACTTTTTATTGCATTTAAGTTATATATTCAACTTTTTAGACTATTAACACTTCAAATGAATATACATCAACATGGCAAACTTCACAGTCTGTATAATAATCTTTGTCTTTTTTGATTATATATAATTAGGTGCTACTTCCAACTGAAATAGAACTAAGCATTATATTTTGCCTATTTATATACTTAAAAAAAAAAAGTTTTGCCACCTAAAGAATGGGTTAAGCCATATAATATATCAGAATCCAGGAGTGGTCTAACCCACTGCTGATGGAAATAGAATAATTAAAAATTTTAACTGGCAATAGCATTATTATATTTCCACATTAAAAGCATTACTCTGGCTTCTTTGAAAAATATTATCATAGAAAACCAAAGATTTGAAATTAAAACCTCGGGAGGCTATTCCAATAAGTCTGCGACTTCCTGTAAGTCACAGAGTTAGCTGGCTTGAGAATGTAACAGTAGGAATGGAATTAAAAAGATGTTTTCAAAAAACACTGAGAACGTAAAATTAGCAGAATATGCTGATTTGTTGGATAGTGGGAGTTGTAGGAAAGAGTAAAACAAGAATAACTCTTAGAAATTTAACTTGACCTTCTAGTAATGAAGCTGCCGTGTATAGACAATAGAATGGTAGAGATTAAGAATATTGAGAGGTTGGGTGGAGACATGAATTAAGCTCTGGATATATTTCATTGAGTTGGTAATGTAATATTCAAAAGGGTTTAATACATGTGTCTAGTTCAAAGAGGTAGAAACAATAACAATCAATCCTTAGATAAAACAGAAACTTGGAAATGGATGAGGGCCAAGTTTCTGTATCATGTCATTTTAAGACAGTAGTATAAGCCATAAATTCTGGCACTAGACTGACTAAATTTGAATCTTGACCCTGACACTTAACATCTGAATTATCTTGAGTGAATTTATTAACTCCTCTGTGCATGAGTGTCCTAATTTTAAACTTAAGAATAATGATATGAATACCTTATGGAGATGCTGAGAGGATTTAATTAGTTAAAGCACATTAAGTACATAGACTAGTGTCTGGCAATAAAGAAATGCTCAGTAAATGTCGGATCATCATCTTATCTTGGAGACAGAGTAGCTAGGGAAAGAAGTTCAGGACAGAGCAATGAGAAGTGTCAACCTTTAGTAATGATTCAGAAAAAAAAGAAAAGATTGTGAAGATAATCCAGAAAGCATGATGTGAGTCAAACAAGGAAAGAAGTAAGGAGATGTTGGAAGCAGCTGACAGATCAAGCCATGTGATAACTGAAAAGATGTCCACTTTGGTATGCTATTACCAAAATAGGTAAAAGTAACTTTTACCTTGGTCCATTTAATCAAACTAATAAGAGTAAAAAGCCATTCATCATGTTTGAGTGGTTAAAAAGATATAACAAAATGGAGAGTATATAAAACTCCTTCAAAAATTATCTGTAAAAGGCAGGTAGCTGAAATGGCAGTAGGATGGGAAATAAGTGTAATACTGATAGAAATGTACTAATAAAATGCTAATGGAAAGATTGAAGACAGAGAAAATGGTTAAGGTCATGAAAAGACAGTAGTCAATGTTTCTGAAAGGGAAAAATGAGACTGTGCTGAAGAACTAATGGTACAGTGGGGAGATTACAGTTTTAGCAAAAAGGAAATATAATTCTCTAGTTGTAACAGAATAGAGAAAAGGTGTTAGCATTTAAGAGTTTGTAATAGAGTTGGTTGTAAAGGGTGAGGTAATTTATTTTTCTCTCACTAAAATAAGAGGCAAAGATATCTCTGAGCCTTGCAGTTTGAGAATATGGAGAAACTTTGTTATAGTAAATATGGAGCATAGAAGTGAGGACCACTTAGAGATATTTAATTGATTATAAAGAAACATTAAATGCAGTTCTGAGATTAATATCCATGAGTTTATTTTGGCACCAGTGTGCCCTAATGTTTAAGACTCACCAGTCTTTATTAGCTACTTAGGTACAAATATGGATAAGGTGATCAATTTTATAACAGTTGAGATTTGGGTGATGAGTGTTAATAACAGAAACTTGGAGAATTTAGGTATAGATATCAATTCATGATATCAAAGCTGTATTAGAAGGGAAGTAATACTGGAAGGTTTTGATAAATAAGGAGGAAGAACAAGGGTTGAGAATAATCTAGGAACACACTATGCTGCAGTAAGATAACAGGATTTCAAAGCTATTGATCAGAGACGACCGAATACATTGGAATGACAGAACAATACTGAGTACAGTCATGGGCCAAGGACCCAGTTAGGAGAGAATTTTCCGTCATGAATTTTCCGTCATCGATTCGGCCCTTGTGGATTTCAGTCTTGATCACCCCCTTGTCTGGTGTTTGTATGCAGTTCATAAACTGCAAACCCTTTTACAATTGTTGTTCTTGGTGGATAGCTAGTGGAGCTGAAGTGGGAAGATTATTGTAGTTGAGAGGAATTGAGAAGCCAGCGTGAAGAATTGGTCCTCTATGGATTCTGTAGTCTAGAATAATGGCAGTACTTGAAAGTCAAAGAAAGACTTCAACACAGATACCAAAGTATCGGTGAATAATGATGAGTAAACCAGTGATTGTCTGTGATGCAGAGACAAATAGAAGCAGAAGTGACCTTCTTAGATAATAAAAGATTTGACTTTACTGAGAAAAAGACCAACTCGTACTGCCTGCAGTACAAGAGGCAGCTACGCTGTTACTTGCTTTTCATTTCATTAATATAACACTGTGTCTCATAAACTGTTCTAAGCACCTGAGAAATATTAACATATTTAATTCTCATAACTACATTATG
This sequence comes from Alouatta caraya, assembly GCA_963575295.1. Lineage (NCBI taxonomy): Eukaryota > Metazoa > Chordata > Mammalia > Primates > Atelidae > Alouatta > Alouatta caraya. The sequence continues at coordinate 1,462 of CAUYUD010099170.1, read as the reverse complement.
AAGACTACTTTCATACATACTTAACAGAAGGAGATCTGTAAGTCAATAAAGTTAAGCAAATTCTCCAAAGCTATTAACTAGTAAGATAATGGAAATGAGATTCAACCTAGATGTTGAGAGAAAGAGAAGTCTCTTCTTAATTGGACTTTAATTAGACGATAGGAATTGCGGAAGTTGGAGGAGAATCCAGTTATGTTTATGGTTAGTATATGCATTAATAATTAGCAACATGGTAAAAGAAAGAGATACAAAGATTATGAGAGAAAAGAAAAGAGGAAGGTTGAAGTCAGAGGAATGATGTTATACCAGCAAGCAGAGTGAAAAGAAGATAAGCAACTTCAGTGTCAACAAGATAAACAGAGCGATGCAAATTGTGTTTTAAGTCTTTTGATGGAAAACAGAAGCTAAAAACACAGGTTCGTGCTGTGACCTGAGGCAAATTTTGGAGTTGCTTTGTTTGACTGGGGTTGAGACAAATAGTTCCTGTTCTTAAGCGTGGCAGCCTTGTGGTCTAGCATAGCAAGTGGGGAGATTGGCTGCTGGACATTAGTTGGGATTAAACATGTCGGGAACCATCCTTACATCACAATAAGGGGTACTTTTCATGGTTTCATTTACCACACTTCTTTGTAGTATATTTTGTTAGTGTTTGTAGTCTATTCTCCCATAAGTGGGTCATAAATTTTCACTATTTTCATCACACTATAAATGATTAAACCATACATATTGCTTAGTATTTCTCAAGTTTCCATATGTTTAATAGAAGAAACTGACAGTTAAGTAAGTTCTCTAAGAACCTGAATAAGAGTTAAGCCTCAAGCTGTGTTGGTGAGTAATGCCAGGAGATTAGCAGCAACACTGCAGGCATGCTTTGTGCCAGGCCAATATTTAATGAAATTTTTAATTTTTCATGAGAAAGGATCCAGATTTCTTGCAACTGATCTCACATCCAGTTTTCTTTTTTAATGAAGCAGTGAAAATCACTAGGAAAAAAACATCAAAAGTGAATTATTTTATGCAAGAGAAAGAGCCAAAGCAAAACTTAGAAGTCACAGAATAAACAAACTTGGAAGTCATCTAGTCAGAAAAACACATGGCGATCATATAACATCATCTCATTCCCACAGTCATGGGAGTAATTAAAAAGAAATCTCGATACTCTTTTCTGCTGAATACAAATTTGTCCCTAAAATCTAAAAACACTGGCTCACATACTACAGAAAATTAATATATAGCACTGACATGTTTCCTGTTAATTTTCCCCCTTAATGACATATGTTCATCAAAGAAAAAAGCAAACAGAAAAGGGATATAGACTGTTTAGCACAAGTCCAAGTTACAGAGTAAGTCATGACTAGAACTCAGATTCATCAACTTCCCAACCTAGAAACAATTCCTTTATCATTTTATACAGTAGCTGACCTGTTTTGTATGAGAAAAAGGTAGATCTCTGTGTTAAACA